>PVJO010014893.1:0-46788 GCA_004026905.1 Hystrix cristata | reverse complement strand
AAAAAAAACTACACACCTCTTAGAATGACTACAATTCCTGGATTGGCTTTCCCTTCACACAAACAGGCATCAGGGCAGTTGTTCAATCAAAAACTTACTTGCCTGCTGCCAGATTTCAAGTGTCCTATCAAGAGACTCGTTTGGTTTCCTGCCAGAGGTAAGAAAAGGATTAAAATAGCACATTTCTGATTGGTCCTGCAAACAGTGCCAGATTCAAAATACAGCTTTCTGATTGGTTCCGTGTGCAGCACTCAGGCAAAGGGAGATGCTTTGCGTCCTGCCCTCTGCCCCGATCCTCTGGGTTCTTGTGAGCTGTGACACATTCCACCCATTGAGTTGTCCGCTTCACCCCGGCCCTGATCTCCTACCTGGCTGAAAGGAAAAGGTATTTACTCCGCACCAGCTCTGCGAAGGCAGAGCCCTCTTACCCGCACAGGTGTGTGTGTGAGGTCTTTCTCTGGAGGGACAGGAGGGAGAGGGGACAGCAGACAGCCCAGACTCGCTCTGCTACTTGGCCTTCCCTCCCTCCTTCCCTGATCCACAGAAACGAAACTGGGCCCAGAGACCCCAGCCGGCACCCACCTATTCTTTCTGTGCGTCTAGCCAGCCGTGGCAAACCTGAGGGACGTGTGCCTCAGTGGGCCGTTTGCTCCGAAAGGTTCACCATCACTGACGAGGCCGTGAGGAGGGGCGGCCATGCCCCCAGCATGACCACCGTCTGCGTGGTCTGCTTATTCATCTGGGTTGAGGAGAGGAAGGAGTGGTGTTTATGCCCCAGGCCTGAGGAAGTTTGGAGGAGCCACTTGTCTCTGAAGGAAAAAAATGTCCAACTTTTAAAGCTCTATATTGAAAGCATTCTGGTACATGCACGGAATTCCAGCACTTGGGAGGCTGAAGCTGGAGGATTGCCACAAGTTCAAGGCCAGCCTGGGCTACATAGCAAGATCCTGTCTCAAAAACCAAAAACAAAAAGTTCCATTTTGCCATGTTGGTTACAAGAGGACTCATTTAAAAAATATCTTCCTGAAAGAGTTAAAGACATAATATTACAGTGATGCAAGCATCCCCATGTTTATAGCAGCATGTCTCACAATAGATAATATTGGAGTATGTCCATTAACAGATGAATGGAAAAAGCAAATGTGGTGTTTATACACAATGGAATACTACTCTGCCACAAAGAAGAATAAACTTGAGGCATTTGTAGGAAAATAGATTCACCTCGAGACCTTAATATTAAATGAAGTAAGCCAGACACACAAATTTAAATATCACATGTTTCTCTTATATGAGAAACCCAAAATCTAAATAAAGAGCAAAATAAAGGATAGATAATAGGAAGTAAGAAATAGACCTTCTTCAAATGGGAAGAGGATCAAGAGATGGAGGGAATGGGGAGGAAAGGGGGGAAAGAGATGCAAGAGGAATTAAGATGTGTTCTGTACATGTACCAACTCCACACGGGGGATGTAAACATTATGTGCTGCAAATGTGTACTAATAAAAAATAAAAGCTGAAAGAAAAAATACTTCTATGTCATACCTATAGATTTTTTACATTTGTTTATGTGTACTAAATATAATTTAAACATTTTGAAAGGTTTCTAAACAGAAGTCAGGATTGAGAAACACTATCCTTGAGAATGACTATGGTTTTTATCTTTAGAAAAAGTTCCAAATCAATGCTAACAAGTCTTTCTCATGCCATTAAAAATCACTAATAAAGTACTCTCACAAGGCTAAAATTTAATTAATATAACTTCTTATCAGATACTTTTCATGCTTATAAATGTACCTTTACTTAACCAGATGAGTTATGTTAGCAAAGAAAATGTTAAAAATCCTTTTCCATAAATTATAGCTTTAGCTTTTTGAAAAGAATGAGCTTTAGCTCTCATTTCTATTAGTACTATAAATAGACAGCAGGACCAGGTTCTGCTAATGATAATTATCATTGTGTGACAATGAATCATGTTGCCTGTGCATGCAGGAATGCTTGTTGTTTTATTCAGCTCACTCGAAATGATCTGAAATTCTTTGTGTCCGGAGGGTCAGAGCGAGCCCTTAATAATATCAGACCCCTGGAGAGAACGTTCCCACAGACCTTGACATTCCACTGATAGAGAGCGGGTCTCTACCACGATGGATAGTTGGGTGACATTTCAAATTCAGAGAGCTTAGCATCAAAGGCTGAGTAGAGACCAGCCTGACCTTGACCAGCCCCCAGCCGGTCCTTATCTTGCCCTCAGCAGGTCCTCTAAGAGGAAAACAGCCATTACCATAGGCCTGTGAAGCCGAAGCCTGTAATTTACTAAGAAGGACACAGGCTTCCCACAGGCTATCCAATAAGCTGCTGGAAAAAATATGGGAATCGTAGATGTTTATCTTCTTATTTTTTTAAAATAGGACAGATAGCGGCTGGGGATTTAGCTCAGTGATTAGAGTGCTTGCCTTGCAAGCACAAGGCCCTGAGTTCAATGCCTGGCACCACACACACACACACACACACACACACACACACAAAAATAGGACAGATAATATGTGTCTAAACAGCAGGATCAGAGTGTGCATGTGGAAACAAAGCAGGCTGACCGTGTCCCTGTGAGGATCCAAAGGCAGGAAGTACCCCTTGGTACTTTGTTTTTCTGGAGGTTTTCATCCTACCTTGGGAGAAATTCCGAATGTAGTCAGAAAAACATTTGGAGACTTTTAAAACACTTCCGTGAATTTTAGACATTAAATATCAAATGATATTTCCAGTTTTGATCAACCTCCCTGCGATGAGTGGGCATGAGATTTTAACCTGAAAACAATGAGAATTTATGAAGAAGTTTGAATGCATCAAAACGGCCAGCAAGGGTCCTATTCCTTCTTGGCACCTCGAAGGCTGACATGGGCAGTGGCTCTGAGAGTCCGGCACTTTACAGGCTTCGCTCCTTCATTCCCGGGTCACCCAGGCCAGCCCTGTTGTTACCCCACCTACAGATGACACTTAGAGTCTTGGAGGTTGGAGACCACGCTGCTGAATCCTGAGCCCGGCCTACTTGCCACTTTTACAAATCCAAAAATACAACCTGCAAATCTGTGTAAGACAACAGATACACAGAGGCTAGGAAGGCATTTCGTTTCTACCAGCCCTGTTAGCAGAGTGACTCTTTCCAAAGCCTTGTTCAGAAGTCTTGTCACTCACTCTCCCTTCTCCTCAGGGCTTTCTCTGTGTGTCTGAACTTGAGCCATTCATCTGCACCCAACTCCTTGCGAAATACTGCCTAGGTCCCCACGAGTGACCCCCATCCGTTCACAGCACTTCCCATCGCTCTACCAATCAGTCCAATGGTGCACATTGAACTCCCACTTAGCTGCAAAAATAGGCAAGATAAATAAGGCAGGATGCCTGCCTCCCCCTCTTGGGAAGACAAGTTGTGAGCGCAGGTACAATATTGTCACGTGCGTTAGGAATCAGTCTACTCTTTGTGCCGCCCTCTCCCTCCTCAACATGCTTAGTGCTCCGTTGGGACTTGTATGTGCTTTATAACTGATACTGAAGCATTCGTGCTCTCAGATGTGTGAATCTTTTATACTCTTAGGTGCCAAAAACTCCTCCGTGTTTAAATAAGGTGATATTTTTCTCAGGAGATTCTGTCTCCAAAGCTAAGCGTCTTCACAGACTCAACTACTGCGATACTGCATTAGCAGATATCTGCAGTGAGGTCTGGAAATAAAGAGAAATTGCCGGAAATAAAAAGAAATTGGAAATTACTTCCAAACTTTAAAAAGTACCCAAGCCAACTGCTTCATCTTTTGGGACTTAAAAATACTTAAAAAAAAAAAAACCCTCTATGTGACTAAAACACAACTACAGATCTAAAATATTAAAAGCTACATCAATTGGCACTAAATTAAAACGGAATGATTTAAAGGTCATTAACGGAATGAATTAATGGAATGATTTAAAAGTATGTGTAAGAAAATTAATATTTTGATTATTTGGTTTCAAGTATTATTGTACTTAATAATGATCCTTTATAAACAAGATTAATTTAGAAATTTTCACTATCAGACACATGTATATTTTAGATCCTTAGAAATCAGTAATCTTAGGGGAGGGGCAGGGAAGAGGGGGGAGAACCAAGATGCATCATGTACAGGTACAAAATAAATGTGATGAATGTGACCATTATATGTAAAATGTACCAATACATGTTCTTGGTTTAAAAAAAAAAAGAAATCAGTAATCTTATTTCTATAAAATCATTGTAAGGAAAGAATCAAGTGTTGGCACAAAAATTTAAGTATAAGCTTGCTTAACATTATATTATCTAAATAATAATAGGGTAAAAACTAAATAACCAATAAGAAAACAGTGAGTTCTTATGCATCAATATAAAATGTTTTCATGTAATTGTTAATGATGGACAAAAATGTTAAGTTAAGAAGAAAAAGAATGGGGCTGGGATTCAGCTCAGTGGTTAGAGTGCTTGCCTTGCAAGCACAAGGCCCTGAGTCTGATCCCCAGCACCACAAAAGAAAAAAAAAAGGAAGAAAGAAAGAAAGAAAAGAAAAGAAAGAAAGATGAAAGAGACTGGCAGAAGCTATGACAGTGATCAGTGATTTCAACTCTCTAGCAACCATCCCCCACGCACAAGGGTTGACCCCTGACGCCAGTGGCCATATTTGTTTTCTATGACCCAGTGAATTTAGGATTGGGCTTGAAATAAAAATACTCTCTGTGAGGACCACACTCATGGCCATGCACACATGAAGGAGCGAGGAATACTTGGATTTCTGGTAGCTTATTCAAGCGCTCACTAGTACCACTTCAATTCTTTCCCTTTCCATGAAAACTGAGGTCATTGTATTAAAAACTTATTACATTACAATCAGATAAGCAAAGCAAACATAGACACTTCGCATCTTAAAGATTGATCTGACTTCTCTTACAAGCTCCCCTGAGCGATAGGAACCCTGTGTCGTGGGCATATCCAATAAATACAGCGTAATCCAATGATCTGAAGCGTCTCGTCAGATAACTCATGCACTATGGATGCTTTGGGGTTCTGGATGGGCTCCCACGTGCTGCTGTTCTGCAGAATTGTGTCTGGGAAAGTGGAGGGCTTCTATCAGTTCAGTGTCCTTCTGATACCCACTGGGGAAGCGTGCAGATGCATAGCTTGCGATGTGTTGCCGTGTGATTCCACCGGTGTCCTGAGCTCTGTCTGTGGACTCCCCCTTCCTCGGCCCTCGCTCATGCTTTGAGCCTTGACATTTGGCTGTGTCCCCAAATCTAATGGCACATCACTCTGCTACAGAGTCTCCGTCCTAAGGATAGTGATCTATCTCTTCCAACGAATATGTAGATAAGCATTCACTTCTGAATACCTTTGAGATGACTCAGCGGATTCTGGGATCTCATCTATTCTGTACAGAAGCTGGAAAAGGGTTGGGAGGCCAAACTCAGGTCTACTGTGTACCCAGCTCTGTAGGTGGTGGGTACCACCTGTCAGGTGACCACCCCTACACTTTTTCTGGGGGGGTGCTGGGGATCGAACTCGTGGCCTTGCACTTTCTCATACACTTTTAAACAGAAGGGAGCGATGGCCTCTGCCCTTCACTTCTACTCTCCCTCTACTTCCATCCATGACCTTTCCAAAATAGGAAAGCAGAGGATTGCTTTGTTTTTCCTTTCTCTTTTTTTTTTTTTTGTTTTTGTTTTTTCTTTTCTGAGATAGGGTCTCACTGAGTAGTTCAGGCTGGCCTTGCACTCACTCTGTGCCGCACCCTAGCCTCGAACTCGCAGGGATCCTCCTGCCTCAGCCTTCTAAGTGCTGGGACTACAGGCATGCGCCACCTTGCCCAGTCTTGATTTTCCCTTCGTCTTTTCACAAGCCACAAGAATCTGACAAATTGGATTCTCACCTTTTCATCTTTCTTAACATCCTCCTATATCAGATTCTCTTTCTTCTAGTGGTCTTATTTGACCTTCTTACTGCTCTGGAGCTTTGGCCACTGGTGAGATGGAGTGAGGGAGAAATTGGCCTCCTCGTGAGGGAGGCATCGAGGTTAGAAGGTTATGTATCAGCATGAAGTGGATTCTCATCGCCAGGAAACCAAAAAGACTAAGGATATACAATAGTCTGCAAAAAATATGCTAGGTCTATGGACAGACACACACACACACACACACACACACACACACACACACACACACACGAGTTCAGACTCTTTAGGCCACTGTGTCTGCTTTATTTAGCTCTCAAGCATAGCTGCCCTTCTTTGTTACCTGAAAGTCCTCGTTCAGAACGTTCAACCAAAAGGAACAGAAGGTGAAACTTCTTCATGCTTTGAAACAGTCACTGACATGCTGGATACATCAGTCCCAGCTCCAGTTTCTGGCGGTGGGTTCTCAAGATTACTTGACTCCTCTAAGTCAAATAATGACCTCAATTTCTTCCCTGAAGAAAGACAGTGCGTTCCAGAAGGTGCTCTGCACTGCTCTGGGAGTCCGAGTCCATGAAAGCTGAATCTGGGCAATGGGAGAAGAAACAAATGATATTTCAACACTGTTTTGTCTGCTCCAACAGGTTTTATTTTTTCCTTTTAAACAAATCTCACTGATCTTCCTCTAACCCAGGACTTTACATTCTTTCCTTACTTTCAGTCTTCCTTGTCTGATCCCATTAGGCAAATTATTTAACCCTCCTATGGTGATAGTAGTGCATACTTCAAAGGATTGTGGGGAGAGTTTGGCCAGAAATAGACTTTCAAATTCCCGAGGTGCTTCAGGGGCCTCTGGGCAGCTGTCTGGGGCCGGGCTTCTTGGCAGAACCTCAAACTGGACCTTGTGGGAACAATCCACTTCCCTTTCTTCAGGAAAGGTCTTAGACACCTTTCCACATCAGGAGAAATGTCTGGGTGCATTAAGCAGTGTCTTAAGAAGTAGAAGTGCTGGATGGGTTGAACCGGGACGCTGAGACTGAAATCCCACTTGGGTTCTCATTAGTTCTATGACCTTGGGGCAGTCACTCGGCTCCTCTGTGCCTCAGTTTCCTGCTAAGTGCAAGTAGAAAACCTGTTCTTACCAGGAGGATCTTTGGAAGTGAATAGATCATTTTCAGAAGGCAAAATCTTCATGTTGTGAGGTTCACTGAGGAGAAGTGCAAAAAACTAAGAGAATAACCTCATAAAGACTTGTTCTAAACTGCATCATGGAAATAAAATATTGCTGCTGACATGACAAAGAGTCAATACTTTAATACATATTTTTATGACATAAAGAGCTAAGACAGTTGGATGAGAAACCTCTCAAGCTCCCTAACACATAATCAAGGAAAAATTTTAATAACAAGTTATTAAAATGAGCCAGAATTAGTAAACAATTACTAACCCTAACTTCACTGATAATTTTTAAAATGCAAATTAAAATAACAAGGAGATACCACTCTAAGGCTTTAGAATGAACAATTTAATGAAATTAAAAGAAAATTATTCCTTGTGCTTCAGTGGATGCCACAAATGATAATTTTAAGAGATTATTTTAATAAAATAACCTTTGAGATAGCAATTTGCAAAGAAATATTTAGAGCCTCAAAAAATTCATAACCTTACACCCCATAATGAGTTTGCAAAAAGCTGTACTCATGAAGATGTTTATAAAAATATCACTTAGCATAGTAAAAATTAGAAATTTATGAAGTAGAAATGGACAATAACCAACTTGGATTTAAGTAATCTTTGGTCGTACACTTATAAGATGGTTAGTTATTTATCCATTCAAATGATATGTATAGAAAAATAGCTAATCAAATAAAAATCATAATAAAATCATATTAAATAGACAAATTTGACTCACAGTTGGATATGTAATATTATGGTAATGTAGATCGAAAGAAACAAATTTAGGCATAAAAAAGCAATGGGAAAAAATCTGAAAAAAATTTAAGTCAAGTGGAACTGAAAAGACAGAAACTTTGCCCAGCCATTCACCAGGCTGCGGTTACAGACGTCGACGAAGGCCACGGCGGCTGCTAACATTTCTAAACAGCCATTTCTCCCCAGGTCCTGCTGCAGCTATGCAGTGTCACAGTGGTACCTTTCTTCCAGGGACCATTACTGTCTTACTAAAGTATCTTGTTTTCTGAAATCATAGACTGCCAGAAAGTTTAAGCTTTGAAATCATAGAATTAAGAATGCTGCGCCGTTCTTGCCGGGAGGATTTCAGTCTCCTCTCCTCTACCCTATAATCTCTAATTCACTTGCTATTTCTGTGAATTCCACTATTCTAAATATTTTGCATGAGAGGAATCACACAATATTCGTCCTTTTGTGCCTGGCTTATTTCACTTAGCAGAACAATTTCGACTTCTGCTTGGACGTTGAAGGTTTACTAAAGGTCAACGTGTTAAACATCTTGGTCTCCAAGTGGCACTGCTGGGAGGTACTGCGGACCTTCTGGGAGACCTTGAGGTTGTCCAGGATGCGCTCTCGAAGAGGACTCTGGGACCTTGGCCCCTTCCTCGTTCTCTTTTGCTTCAGCTGGCTCCACTGCACGCATCCCACCATTACTAACCAACATGGCCACCAAAGGCCCGATGCAAGGGGGTTACCTGATCTTGCACTGGAATCTCCAACTGTGAGCCAAAATAAGTATTTTCTCTTCATAATGCAACTGTTTCAGGTATTTCAATACAGTGTTGGAAAGCTAATATATCCATGTTATAACATATATCAGAATTCATTGCATTTTCTGGCCAAATAATATTTCCTTATTTGTATTTACCACATTTTGATTGTTCATTCATCCGTTGAGGGACTCTTGGATTGTTTCTACCTTTTTGTTATCGTGAATAGTGCTTTTATGAACATCTGCAAACAAGTATCTGCGTGGGTCCTCTTTTGAAATGTTCTGACTATATACCTAGGAATATAACTGTGGTTCATACAATAGTTCTATGTCTAACTTTCTGAGGAGCTGCCGAATGGTTTTCCACAGTGACTGGGCCATTTTGCTTTTCAGCAGAGACACAGGACAGTTCCAACTTCAAGATGAGGTAAATTTGGGCCCTGGTCTCCAGTCCTAGATCGTCTAAGGATTTGTTTCACTATAATATTTAAGAATAACTCTGACTGAGATAAATCACTTTTTGGTGCATTGTTTTTTCCCCTTCCCTCCATTGAACTGCAAATGAAACAGTCCCTGGGGAAAGATTAATGAATCACTTTCTTTGGTATCTTTTCGTATACATTACTCTTTGTATATTTTACTCTAGTATTTCAATAGCTACAGTAAATGGCCAATCTTTTGGCCAGATTTCAGGATGGATCTTCTTTATGTGCAACTCCAAAGTCTATGAATAGAATTTTAGTGAATTCCATCATAATAAAAGCCACCTAGAAATAACTTTGTGTGCTATGTGCTCTAGACACAGTTAGGCCATTCTTTTGGAAAAGAAACCGAACAAATTTTTTCCTATTTGAATTCCAAGTCACAATTTCTTTAGAGGAGATTTATGCTTTAAGGTTAGCTAATTTTGGTTCTAAATGTGAGAAGAGACCGCACCCATTTTCCTAAAAAGCATACTAATCCTTCCAGATGGTAGCTCGGTATTTTATTCCTAATTGTTCTTGTCATTTGGTGGTGGAGTGCCTCGAGTGTTAAAATTAGTAAACTCAAATGTCATGCAGTCTAACTGGCATCGGGATGTCTGAGAGGTGCGTGTGCCTTATGGGAGTCCTGAAGACACCTGCTCCTTCCTTCCTCGGTTACCACGCTCCGATTGTCCAGGTGTTGCATACTTCCAGGAGGGGCACAGGGGACACTATATTTTCATGACTTGTCTGTCCTCCTTGGAGAATTACCACATTTTGAACTTGAAGCTTCCAGGAAAAACCAACATCCACGTTCCTGCAGGCTGCTGTTCCCAGGCACCAGAAATCTTGCATTACCCTCCCTCTGAGATCTGTCCTGTGTGCTCCTTTCCAGGTCCTCGTGCCCTCTGGCTTCGGGTTAGGCTCGGGCATGGGGAACCCGGGAAGGAGAGCAAAGAGAAGAAAGTGACGACAGGGACTTTTTCCTTCGGCGCCCCTCCCATCCTGAGCATTCCTCTCGGAAAGTCGGAACGCTTGACAGAAAGGTCGCTCTCCAGGATTCTCTTCTCTCGTGTCCTCATACTGCCATCTCTCTCTCTCCTACCAGTGTCAGGTTCCTGCACCACTCTCTGCACCTCTCCTACTTTGCAAAGCAGTTCTTTGGTCAGCAAACTCTTCCCGAATCAGTTCAGCTTGCCTGTCCATCTGTCCTCCGTTGGGACCCTGCGTGACACAGGCAGGACGGGGGCTTGGCTGTCTCTGGTTCTTTAAGTAAAGCTTCCGCCCTGGTGAAACTTGCAGTTTTCTAGCTTAGTAAGTGACAGTTGCAGGTGACAGGATTTCAATAAGGGTCACAAAATTCTCCAAACAGTTTTCACTGTACTTCAAAAACAAAAATTTGACATTTAGCATCTGCAACCAGTGGGAACTGCAGGAGTGTGACTCTGACTGTCATTCTTGAGCCGACAATGGCCGCTAGAGGAGCCACCTTCCGGGCGACAGGGCTGAAGGCCACGCGGCACCCAGCAGCAGCCAGGCGACGGCAATAAAGACCCTGGAGGCTGCGAAGTGTCTGCAGAGTGCACGCTTCGCCTAAAGCTATTCTAATTCAAATATATTGTGAAAAGCTGCAAAACTAGCAAAAGTGAGCTGTAATTTCTTGGATGCAAGCAGATGGCAAAACTGCAGTGAAATGAGAGACACAATTTCTGCTTGTCAGTTAAAAAAGACTTCACGTTACATGATACCCCATTAATATGTACAATTTTTGTGTTTTTATATGTCAGTTAAAATACATTTAATTTTAAATTTAAAAAATGTTTGAAACAATGTGACTGTTTTTAAACCAAAGTAAAATATCTATTCTTACTTAAAACACCGCCAGGCTGTACATGTATTTCAAAATTATCACTTTAATTCTCATTGTCTCTAACCAGTTCTCCTTCATGCCTACCTGTTCTTTTGACATCTATTTTTGTTTTATGAATGCAAGAATCTTTCTTATCACTTACATTTCTTAATTGTCCATATTGTAATTTATATTTTGGATAAAATTTCCTTGAGTACAAAAAAACTGCTGTGAAATGAATGAGCGTGTTTACCGACATTTTAAGTCAAGTGAGTGGGTGTGTCAGAGGGAGAGAGAGGACCTTGTCATCAGAAAGGGACACAAGGGTGCTCTGGGCTGCCCTGACGGAACACATATTCTGGACAGCTTCACCCGCGGGAGCCAATGTTTTCATGGTTCTGAAGTCTAGAAGCCCAAGACCAAGATGTCAGCAGGATGATTTCCTCTGAGGCTCCCTCCCTGGCTGCTTTCTCACACGTCTGCGTCCTCACGTCTCTCTCCTCTGTGCACACACAACTGGTGTCTCCGTGCTTCTGACTTCCCCCTTATAAAGACGCTGGTCACATGGGATTAGGGGCCTCCCTCTCACTTTGTTTCCCTTTAACTCTCAAAGGCCCTTTCTCCGAGTGCGTCACATTCTGATGTCTCAGCCTTCGGGCTTCAACACAGGACTTTGGGGGCTCCATTTCTTGATCTTGGAGATAGTTTCTGAGGTATTTAACTTATTATTATTTACTAAACTGCATATTCCTGTTTTCTGTACTTGTAGGATTTTTATGTTATATTTCACAACTTTAAAAGGTATAAACAAACCAGTATATTGTGATGGCCAAAAATCCCAGCTCTGAGTTCACGGGTTTAGATCCCTTGTGTAGACTAAGCACTTCCATCTCTGTAAGCATCAGAAACGGGGTGCCCACTAGGACACGGCCAGTTCATCTTGCCAGCATTCTTTCTCGTCTTTCGGAAAGTTACATAATTTTCTGTGTATTTATTCAGAGTACCTCATTCGTAAACACTGTCTCTGATTTCTATTTTTGACTTCTCCTCCGAATGTTGAACCTGTTTCAGCACAAACTCGGGTGCCTCTACAATCACTGCTCCCCGCAGACCTGCAGACGCGAGCCAGACACCCGCCTGAGAACGAGGCTTGACCTTCGTCCTCTGAGCCAAGGTGACCTGGCAAAGCTGGTGGCTCTGGTCCTGAAGTTGCTGTCTTGAAGGAGGACGGCATTTCCAAACTGAGCGGCCCGGGACAATTCGGGAGGTGAACAGGGTTCCACTTCCCATGCAGACTGAGGGTGTGTATCACAAAGGGGGCCTTGTCACAGATGTCCATTTCCATGCTCTGCTGTCCCCTAAGCCTAGAATGCAAGTGGATTTTGTACTCTCTGCTCTTGGGAAGAAGGATTGGAAATTAGGCTCCGTGCTGTTATTTGAAGGGTAACAAAACCTGTCTTTCCCCGGGAGAACTTCCTCTGCAACCTGGTGCAGAATAAGAGATTCCCATCAGTCCGTTTATTCCTCTGTTCATTCTCCAGCAACATCTCCGGTAATGGGTTGCACAGATGAAACTGGGGTGGTTCTCATCCTTACAGAGCTCTTCATCTACCGGGAGAGTCTCTAACTAGAGTAACAAGGTGAAGCGATAATAGAGGCCCATATCTGGGAATACAGGAATGGAAGGAGGTATTCAAAGCAGTTTGGAAGTTTAGGGAAATTTTCCCAGAAGTGACTCTATGCTTCAGTATAAAAGAGGGTTAATTAACCAGGTTTCAAGTCAGATGGTAGATATTCCAGGGAGAAGGAACCACATGATGAAGTCACAGGGACATTAGCCATCTCAGGGTGTGTGGCTATAGTCATTTATATCTTCTAAAGGCAAAAACAGAAAATACAGGTGGAGAGGTAGGAGAGAAAGGAACTTTTGTTTTATGTTAAGAGTGATGATGTTCTCGAGGTGCCTCCAATTACCTAGAAATATCTCAAGTTTATCCTCTTTTTCTCTAGAATATACTCTTAAGTGAAATAAATCAGACACATGTGAGTAAATATGGCATTGTTTCTCTGGTATGAAAAACCAAAAGTGTAAATAAGGACCAAAATGTATAATAGATATTGGGAACTAGGAAGTTTCCAAAGGGGAAAGAGAAATGGGAAGAGGAAGGGGGAAAGGAAGAGAAAAGATGGAAAAATGGGAACAAAGCTGCAGTAAATAAGGATGGGAGGAGGAGTCAAAGAAAGGGGAGGGAAAGGGGAAAAAGAGAAAATCAAGATGTGTCATATACAGGTACAAAATCCCTATGATGGATGTGATCATTATGTATATCTAAAATGTACCAATAAAATTTATTTTATAAAAGACACCTCTGGAAAAAAATGATGATATTGTATGTCCTTTTGTTGAACTAATCTGGTGCCTGGATGGAGGATGAAGAGGAGGGACAAAGCAGAAGGCAGAAGGAGCAGTCAGGAGACAGGACAAGAGTGGCTTGGTGATGGGGGCAGTTCTGTAAAACTGAGAAGGCTTGTGCATGACGAGATGTCAGAGTGATGGAAAAACCAAAGATGAACCGAGTCTCCACATTCCAGCTGGGATGACTTTATGAGTGATAGCGACACAGAGAACGGGTGCAGGAAGCTTTGAGGACCAGGTGACCGCATCAGTTTGGGACCTGATGAGCCCATGGTAAGTGCAATGCACTGGTGAGTAGTTCGATGTGGTCCAGAAGAGAAGGGTCCTCAACAAACGTAAAGATTTCAACGTTGCTAGCACATTGGTGCTGTTTGGAATTATGAGAACAGATGGAATGGGACACACCTTTGTCAAATTTCTGTCCCTCCTGCTCTCCTTCCTTCCTTCCTGATCATCCCTTTTCACACTTTTTTTCCCAGTAAAAAGAATACCTATTACTTTCAAGTAATTTATGTTGCGCTCCATAACACTGAAAGGTTGTTTCATACCATCTACATGTCTAAATTATTTACATCTAAATTATACACTCTTAGTCTAACATTAAAATTAACCTTAGCACTTTCTTTTGTTGAGAGTATTTGGTAAAATTCTGTGCCAAAAGAAGTTGTCCAAGTTTTAACATTTCTCCACGAGCTACACAAAGTAAATAATAATGACTGTGCAGAGACACTTACGGGGGATTCTCAAAGTGTTTACATGACTTTGAACTGTAATAACATTGTGTAAGCACTGGTGACATTTTTCTAAAGAGATGCAAAGATAAATGCAATATTGTACTATCCATCTGTCAATATGATTTTCCAACGCATTATAAATACACTATACCATGCGGGGCTTTGAAAGTTTTATAAACTCTAGTTCTCATTCAGGGCGCACTGGATAAATAAAGGCTCCTTTGTAGACATATAAATAAAGAACTTGTATGTACACAAGTTTATTGTATAGATGATGCCAATAATGAATCCCTACAACTATTACTAAGTACAGCAACACACAACTGAGAATCCGCTTTCTCTTGGCAGGAGCTATAACAACACCACTTACTTCTCGAGGAGACCTTCTACCTCATGTTGGAAATGGGACCCTTAGGTAGGGTTAGAGTAGGGGACACAGGCCCTTTCAGAGGGGAGGAAAAAAGCATTCTCTGTGACTGTGAAAACAGACACTTCTGTGGTTTAACTTCTGAAGAGGTAACTGTAGGCCAGCTCACAAAACTCCTCCGCTCACCCCTCTGGGGGCTGAACATCTGAACTGTATATTGTAATCACCCCGACACACAGTATGATCTTGTATTCTTAGCAATGAGTCTATTAACTAAGTACAGACCCTCTGGGCGAGTGGAGACAGCTCCTACTCCATAAAAATGGGGCTGCTGCAGCAGCCCCCCAGCTCCGGGCCCCCCGCACGTCAGAGTGGCTTGTACCACTCCTGCAATAAATCTGCTTTTGCTTTGCACTGTGATATCTTACTCCTCTTCCTCCTACGCTGGAGAGAGAGACAAGCTTGGGAAAGTTCGAGAGTGAGCTGGCGACCCCAGACCCACCAGATGTGGCACTATCTTATTTGGCACAAAGATCTTTGCACATGTAATTAAATTTTCAGATATAATTAAGGATTTTAAAGGATTGTCCTGGATTATTTGAGTGGGCCCTAAATGCTTTCTTAAGTGTCTTTATAAGAGACAAGCAAAGAGACATACACAGTGAGAAGGCCACATGAAGATGGGGACAAAACACAGAGTGATACTGCCACAAAACTAGAATGACCTAGAGCTACAAGAAGCTGGGAGAGGCAAAGAATGGAACATTCCACAGAGTCTCTGGACTGGGTGGGGCTTGGCTAACACTTTATTTCAGGCTTCCAGCCCCCAGAACACTTAGACATAAATTTAAGACACCAAGTGTGTGATAATTTGTTACAGCAGCCACAAGAAATGAATACGGGCGAGATGAAGGCATTAATAAAGTGTGCTGTTTGGGTTAACCACGATGTCCCTCCTCCTATCTTTCCATCCATCTTGATCACCCCCTTTCACATCTCTCTTGCTCCCACTCTTTCTCTCCCCTTCTTCTCTTTTTCTGTTTTACTTTTATTGTCCTTCATGCATCTTCTTGACTTACACACACACACACAGAGACCCAAGTGAGCTATGCAGAGAAAAAAAAAACCTGAATTTTTCATTTTTCAAAACAAGAAAAATGCCACATGGCATTCAAGGGCTCTATGAACAATTTAACTAAGAAGTGAAATTGTTGGATGATCTGAATGACCTGTGAGAGGAAGTTAAATCTAAGCAGAAGTAGAAATAGAAAAAAAAAAAAAGACAATGCTAAGATGGAGGGGTACTTATCACAGGCAGAATGAGCGGAAACACAGGTTTTGAACTGAGAATGACACTGAGCACCCTGGTGTGGCTGGAGATCACAGACATCATTATCTTAGTCCGCGTCCAGGGAGCAGTTCCTCAGCTGTCATTATTGCCCCACCCGCTCCTACTACAGTGATGGTCACAGCGTCCAGTGGTTTAGGAGGCAGCATCTAGGGCGAGACCACATAGATTTAAATTCTAGTCCCACAAGATAATTTCTGTGTAGGCTTTGGATGAATTTTCAACTCTCAGAGACCATGTATAAAATGGACAAATAACATCCATCTCACAGTATGACTGAGAGAATTAAATTCACAGAGCATGACAGACACAAGCATAATTCGTGATACCTCGTGTACAACAAAGTAACCATCGCTGTTATTCTTAGGCAGCCTCCCAGTAACAGCCAAGGGGAGTGTAGAGATGCGCTGCTGTAAACGAACGCAGCAGGCGCCTAGAGTTCAGCGGTAGGACGCTGGAGAAGGAAGGGACCAGGCAGGAGCCCCAGGGAAGGGCTGGATCTGAGTTTGTGGGTTTCTGGAGCAGCCCGTCTGCTCTCCTCTGAACTCTCCCCTCTGTCTATCCATCCAAGATCCCGGAACCTTCGGCGAGCTCCTAGGGAAACTGTGCTCTGAGCTCAAGTGCAGGGTTAAGAGTTAAGGGAAGAGAGAAGGTTTGCTTGGGATGGAGTAAAAGCATAAGAACAAGGGACCTGTCCCTAGAGGAACATTCACTAGTCAAGTCCTACTCATACTGGGGGACCTGGGAGCATCAACAGATGAGAGACATAAAGAAAAGTTCAGATCCTGCTGCCCCCAGAAATCATGCTGAAGACGGGAAGAATGATGGCGGTGCTCTCTGGGCCAGCTGCTCCCAAGGAGGCTACATCATGTACCAGAAAACGGACACAGTTCTCGTGAGGCTGCGCACTGCATGTGGATCCTGAGTTGCGGGGTCTGGAGAATACATAACTCAGGGAGTTCTCTTGAAGAAGATAACTGCCAAATTATAAATTCAAAACTAAATGTAAAAATTAATTGCTAAAAGGATTTTTCTTTCAGTTTTTATTTGGCATTTTCTTTTTTTTAACACTCAGACAAATATAATTTATAATCTTTCAACTGGTGAAAGGAAAATATTTTGATACTTTATCAATAATTATAAAAAATAAGTCAGCAAAATGTCTGATGGATTTTGAATACATATCAGTTTTTAAAATCAGGTGCATTTTTTTATGAGTACATGTTCGTAGGAGGGAGTTGGTATGTGTGCATGATTTTTCTTAATTTCTTTTACCCCTCCCTCTTCCCTGCATGTCCTGAACCCCTTCATATATATATTATAATAGCTATGTGTATATGTGTGTATATATATAATCATGTAATATAAATATATATACACATATACACATAGCTATTATAATATATAACACATAGATATATATATACATACATACACATAGATATTATAATATATAACACATAGAGATATATATATATACACACATACACATAGATATTATAATATATAACACATAGATATATATATACACACATACACATAGATATTATAATATATAACACATAGAGATATATATATATACACACATACACATAGATATTATAATTTAGATATACACACACATACATATTTGTATTACATGATGATCACGTCCCTCGTAGGGACTTAATGCATGCACACAACACTTCACAATCCCCTCTCTTTTTAAATCCTGTTTCCCTCCCCTTACTCTCCCTAAATACTATTTTTAAAAAGTTGATTAGCAGCATAAGAAACTACAAGCAGCTCCATGAGCTGTCTGATCGCTTTAGAGCAAGCAGACACAAGCGCTGTGGAGTCACGCTGTGACTGAGCGATCGCTATGCGCACCTGCCCCGTCCGTGTGTCCATGTCCATGAGGGGCGCGGAAGTGAGCGGCCGGAGTGCAGCAGGTCGCGCCTCCGGGCCGAGTGGCCAGCAGGAGATGGTGTGCAAGGCACACACGTCTGGATCAGCCGCTTGGAAGTATCAGGACCAGACAAGAACCGGAAACTCTGCCAATTGAGTCCCACTTCTGGTATAAGAAAGTCAACCTGTATAAGAACACACACCAAGACGGCACAAAAATAGAAGAATTTACACACCGCACTCCTTGGTGCCTCATCATCACTTTTTCAGTATTCGACAATTGCAGCTGGAGAGGTAGAAATGCTGACTGTAGGCAAAGAGTCTCGTGGGGTTCTGTCTGGAGACGGCAGTGGAGAGATCATGGTGGGAAGCTGAAGGTGTCGTTGCAAGACAGAGGATGTGGATGGCTGCTTCCTTGGGAAGCCGAGAGGTGGACTCGGGACACCAGGCAATAAGCTCCAATAATTTTAGTAATGTTCACCAGATTTCCTTTCTGGGATGGAACTGTAGGCTTGTACACTTGAAAAGAGAGTGAGGGAGAAACCAGGATCATGGGCTATGCAGACAGTAAGTTCGGGGAGAAAGCAGAAAATGTGCTGTGTTCGTTTTGTTCTTTAGGCGAGGCAGCTCATGGCATCTCCGGCTGGAGACTTGGGGTGTGGGGTGAAGTCATCCCCAGCACTGAGACTGGGGCAGGGATGTCATCTGGGAGGTGAGACTGGAGAACCCAGGGCTGACAGAGCTGGAAGTCACCAGAATGGTGTGTGGCTTGTGGCTGCATCAGATGGGTTTTTTTTTTGGGGGGGGGGACATGGATGGAAGTTTAGGTTCAAATGGGAAGCGTGTTGGATGAGAAGCGCTTGAACTATGGAGGAAGAGCTGCAGAGAGTATTCCCAACCCCAGTCTGGCCTCCAGTCCTTGGGGGATGAGGGTAAGACCAAAATTTTATAAAAATGGAGATTAAGGGTTGGGGTAAAATAGAGAAATTGATGGACTTCTGTGTTGGGCTGGAATTTGAAAAGGAATTGCTCAAAGACATCATTACGTGTCTGTTAAAGTGGCTCTTTGTCTATGGAAATTCTATTAAATGCTTCCATCAAGAGCTCAGCATTATATAGTTTTGAAAGTGAAGTATGTGTCTTGCTAATCTCCTGTAACTCTGAATGATATAAAAAGTATATAGTAGTCACCTTCCTGGGACAAAATATGCAACGCTCTCAACTTAAAGACGGTGTGTATTTGGGCTTGGTTTCGGTGGTGTCAGTCTACAGTCAGCTGGCTCCAAGGTGGAAACGGCGAGGTGGAACGGCACCGCAGAGGGAAGCTGGTCACTGCGTGGCCAAGAAGCAGAGAGCAAAGGCAGAAGCCCGAGACGAGAATGTGTCCTTCCAAGTCACACCCTCAGTGACCTGCACCTTCTGACCAGACCCCTCCTCTGAAAGGGAGACTCTTGGGAGCCATTTTAGAGCTAAACCATAGCAAGGTGCTTGGGCGTGGCTTCTTACTGTGGACTTCGAGTCTGTGAGGCATGTGATTGTGTGCTATGTCTTGGAGACCTGGGAGGCAAGAGGGTCCCCCGGGATTTTATTTTGGATCTTGAAGGGGCGCTAACAGGAAGGAGCTCCTGTTGGAGGAACAGGTTGCGAACAGAAACTGGAAAGTCCTACGTGACATTGGACTTACAGGTCCTTAGCACGTCAGCTGGGTATCCTTTGGGGGGCAGTTAGCAAGGCAATGTCGCCATGTCCCCGGAGAAGTGGAAGCCATGCGGATATCATCTGCAGGGATTGTGTATGGTGACAGAGCTGTGAGGACACCTGCAGGTAGCCGGGAAGACGTGAGCAACTTCCTTTCAGGGCTGAAGGCAAACTGCAGTTGGGGGCTATTGAAACAGGCGCTGAGTGAAACCTCTTGGAAGATTCATAAGGGAAAAATATCGAGCAGTTATGGCTTGAATAGTTGCAGTCATTTTAATAATACTGGGCATTGAGGATGAGCACTTGCTACGTGGGACTACAGCACTAAGTTCGTAGCAATCATCTAAAATTCCCTTTATTTTCCCCAGATTTGAGAACAGGAAAAGTTGGACTATCGAATGGAAAAGAAGTGGAAATATTCACCCCTTTATT
Source organism: Hystrix cristata (assembly GCA_004026905.1). Classification (NCBI taxonomy): domain Eukaryota; kingdom Metazoa; phylum Chordata; class Mammalia; order Rodentia; family Hystricidae; genus Hystrix; species Hystrix cristata. The sequence continues at coordinate 26,974 of PVJO010014893.1, read as the reverse complement.
GCGGTAATTATGTTTCATGTACGAGTTTTCAACCATGAGGATCCCATTTTAAATTTCATCAGACCACATGGCAATCTTAAGTGAGGATTCACTGGGCCTCATTTTGTCCAGGGAATTTGTAAGTACCAAAAACTCACTTTAATTTTAGTGTATTACTTATTGAGAGAACATCTGTGCGCAATATAGAGTATCTACAGCAATGAATGCGATGACTGGGAAACGGGGGCAAGACTTCAGCTAAAGGGAGGTACGCTCGGTGCTCTTCAGGTTATAGTCAGTTACCTTCTCGCGAATACAGGGGCAGAGTGTATAATTCAGCAGACTCTAAAGGCATAACGATAATGTGAATCCCAGCGTTGATTAAGCCCGCGATGTTTTGTCAATCGCTACAGTTTAGTTATTGCAAAAGTTAAGTTAGAATCTACACTGTAGAGGCACGAGGATGATCGGCACCTTTTTCTACTTAGTTCTTTTATTTTTACAAGACAAAGTCTTGATAAATTGTCCAGTTTGGCCTTGATTGCCGGGCTCAGGTGATTCTCCTACCTTAGCTCACATGTAACCAGGACTCCAGGCAGGCGTCTGCATTTCTTAGTATGCAAATTATCAAATAGATTTTGGATTTCTACTTGGACCAAATTATGGAACTTCATTTAAATTTACTTACATGTTAAATATAAACATGCAAAACTTATTGGCTACATATGTATCGAAAGAGAGCATATCAAGTATGTATAATTTGTTAAATTAACTTTTTCAATGTGTACAGGGGTTTACTTTTAAATTCATAAGAACTCTAGGACTGGCAAGTTTTAAGACCTAGCATTTGCACAGTACGTAAAGTTTAAAGTTCCTCTTTTAAAGGTATTTTTTCTTGTACTTGTAGATATGTAAAACAGCAGTACTCTTTCCTCTTTGCTCTTCCCTTCCCTTCCCTCTCCTCCCCTCCTCTCCCTCTCTTGCTGTCCCCTCTTTCTGTTTTGGCTCAGTCTCTGACTGGTGACCATAATTTGGTCAGGGCCAGGGCCCCTGAGTTATAGATTAACACAGGAATTCTCCAGCCCCCACAACGTGCTCAGTTTCTCTCCCTTCTACCTTTCCTTTGTGAACTAAAATATTTAGAATAACTTTACTGTAGAACAGACAAAAAATTTTTTTGCCTCTTCTTTCTTTTAGTCCTTACCTGGCCAGCTCCTGGGGGGCTTTGCAGGCTCTGTCATGAGCAGTGGCCTCCTCTTATAGTCCCTGTCCAGTCATTAGTCGGTGACCACCTCCCCCTCTTTGCTGCCCCAATCCATCCCATTAGGAGAAGGGACAGAGAGCAACAAAAACAAGGCAAAGAAGTAGCACACAGATCAGAACCTGGCAGCACCCTTGCTGGGCTCCTGGACTTTCCTTTGGCCTTGCAATGTCCACAGTCTCAGGCAAGTGCTAAGTGTCCATAATTCCTTCCAATGTTTGGTGTCACCCGGCTGCCAAGAGGTGACAAGGGGGCCTAGTTTCATCTCTGTTCCGTAGGCCACAGTGGCATTCAGGAAAGTAATGGGTGGGACCTCTCCCAGGAATGGGGAACGATGGGGAGGCTATTTGAGGGAGATTTCACTCTTGGCACTGGAAGATTCTTCCAAAAGCATATGAAACCAAACATAATTTGTCATCACCAAATTTGTATTTCTGAGTTTGACCCTATTACATGAACAATTCAAGTCCCATCTAATAACATGACTTTGATCCCAATTTTTGTGGAAAAGAAGTACCCCGGGACTATTATATTAAGGAAGCAGAGCTGGTTTCCCTCCCTGGTTTTGGTCCTCAGTCCTTCTGTCTTAGACCACCCCCACTCCAGCTGCCCTGCCCACCGACTGCAGGAGCCCCAGCCACATCGGGGCAGGGAGCACAGCATGGCACACATCCCTGGGCTCCCGGGCTCCCGGGACGTGGAGCTTAAACTCCTTAAGGACAAAGAGTCTACTTGATTCAGTTTTCCTTTCTTTGAAGGAGTGGGCATAGAGTGAGGACCATAAACTCATTCTTTTTGTCCAAAAATCATGTGTTGAGTGTATATTATATGTTACTACCAGCCATCCATCAACACAGAAAAGAATGAGTTTGCACAAAGAAAGACATGTGACAATATGCATTTGCTTTTAACATTACTTTTGTTACACAGATAAATTGATATGTTGTAAAATAGGCAACACTTAATTTAAACATTTGGAGTGCAGATAAGTAGTAAGCAAAAAAGTTGGTCACACATAAGAATTCATGGCATGTGCCATTCGCTCATAAGCAGTTAACAAGTAGAATGTACCCAAGTTAAACTTGAGACAGGTAGAAAAATACAGGATACTCAACATTTATGAAGCTTTGAACACTTAATAGACATGAAACGAAGTATACAGGAGCCACTTAGTACTCAGAATACACCACACCATCTTCGTAAGGTCTTACTCTCTAACCTCCAACACATTCTGGCCCCATAAATAAAATTTGTGATTTATCCCTTTTGTACTGCTTTTCATTGTGGCTTAAATGCCTGGGAATGCACTCAGGAGCTGCAGAGGCAGCAAGGTAATTTTGCACACGGCACAAGAGAAAAGATGAAAGAACAGGTCCACTCCCAACAGTCAGGGAATAGCTCCCAGGACTTCCATTATCTCAAGAACCGTTTACCCTGCATTTGCTTCCTTCTTCTCTCCAGGCTCTCTCTCCCCGCTTTTCGCTTTGTTCCATCCAGAACTATTTCTTCCTCTAGCTGCAGAGACAGCTGCAGGTGGGACTTTCAATGACTGGCATTTCTCTGTGTCCTAAAATCGTAGCAAGGGGCCTGGTTTCTTCCAGCAGGGGTCTGAAGAGCTTGCCGATTAACTGAAGCGCCCCCTGTAACTACTGATTTGAGGATTATTTAGCAGTGTGAAACCAGAACAAAAATGGTGACTCAGGCTTTGGATCCATTCACACAAAGCCTAAAATTCCCTAAACAATGGATGATGAGACTCAGAAAAGAGTATGGTGAAAAGAGGTGCTTCGGAAACGTGATGCTGTGGTGTTATTTCACAAACGCAGCATGGGTAGTTCTAGTTGCAGAGTGCTGAAAAGACTGTAGCAGGCTGCTAGAGCCCATCTCAGGGAAGGTAGCACCAACCCCTCGGATAGAACAGCCTAGCCATCTTGAAAGGTCTCTGAGGAAGAATTCCTCATCGTCCATCATAACCGCTTAGTGAGTTTATGTCTACAAAGAGGAAGCTTGTGTGAGCATGCTTATTTAACTCTCAATAAATATTTAGCAAGCATTTACACTGTCAGACACCAATCAATAAATTAGGTAGGATTTATAGCTATTCCAGTTTTGAATTATTTGTATCCCATTAGGGATACTGTTCGATGACATACTGCAAAGTTAGAAAGTGTCTCCTGGTGTCTCACTAGCACTGAGTGAATCTGAGGGGCAGACCTGGGCTGGCCAGCTGCTCTGCATGCGGTAGTAGAGAGGTGGCAGCACTGGGAGGCAACAGTGCGTGATGTGTCCCTGGATGTGAGCCATGGCAGACAGCCTGTCCTCGGTACGATAGAGGGACCCGAAAGGGAGAGGACCACTGTATACACAGAGGCTAAGGAAGAAGCAGAGGAGATACAATGGCCCACGACAGGGACTCAACTGAGTGACAGGCGATGGCCTCTGAAAAGTCCTCACATGGTCTTTCGAGAGAAACAGATTCAAATACCTCCCAAGCCCAGGGAAAGCCCCCGTCATTTAGGAAGATTTCAGGTCCCCTTTCTCCATCTTCGCTGATCCTGGTGGGGTCCAAAATGGAGCTGACAGTGCAGAGCACGAGCGAGAAAGTCAGCCAGAGAGTGGAGCTGCCTTCCACCCTCCTCCGTTTGCAGCCAGCCGCCACCAGGCCTGAGCTGGGAGAGGAGGGCGGCGGAACCTTGACGAAGTTCAAGGACTGTACACTAGTTTCTTGCTGAGACTGTCTTTGCTACCTGAATGCGGTCAGAGGAGTCATGAGACGTTCCCTGCATTTCTACGAGACAGCAGATGTGAGGCCGCAGACTCAGGGGAATAGTAGGAGACAAATAATGAAATTACTTTAATCAAACCCATGGATACTACTTGCTCAATTAAGGGTTGTATCGGTGGCCAACTGTAACAATCTCTTTTAGTTTTCTGCACTGTGTCCCTGCCATGCAGAGGAAATGTGCCTAAATATTTTTAATCCGTACATTTTGGATACATTTCCAAGGATTAGGGGGGAGTACACTTGATTTCATCAGCGTATGAGTGTGACTGTTTTCAAGAGAGTGCACGCTTTCACCTGACTCAGCAAATGATTTGGTAACACAATAGAGTTTAAATAAAGAATCTTCATGAAGTGCAGCAATTTCGTTTGGAGGCATTTCTACATTAGTGACTGATAATAACAGCTGACATAGGGACTATCTTCTAAGCAATTTAGCTCTAACACCTAATGTGGTTCTAACAACCCTCTGAAGTCGTAACTATTGTATTATCTTTAATACCCACACATTTGTACGTTTGCGGGGTACACATATTCCTCCCGATGGATAATATGTTGATGCTGTGGCATACGAAAAACCGTTACTAGCAAAACACAATTGACTCTTGAAACCGTGCAGCCAAATCACCAGCAGAACATGTGAGCCCGGAGAGCGCAAAGGAAACGTGAATCCAACCACTGCGTTGAAAGGAAGTCGTTTAAGACTACAGCATTTACTTCCTGAAAATGTAATGCATAGCCTCCTGGCAGCAGTTCAGCTTCCCCAAATACCCCAGCCCCCCAAGACCCTCAATCAGCACGGCTCTGACCCGGGGTCGCGTGTTTGAATGAGCAGGCACTGTCAGTCAACACACCTACGTGACAGAACACAAAACACGTGCACTGTGGGAAGGGTTATTGTGAAGCCCAAACGCCATGGAACCAGATTCAAGGAGAGAACATCACTGGGGTCCCTGAGGTCCCCTCCGCACCACGTCACAGCACCTTCCCACTCCCAGAGGCGCGTGCCGTCCCTTCGGTCTCTCTGGTGTGTTATTCAGCCTATACACTGAGTTCTTAACTTTGGCTACTAAAATTCTCAGTGTTGGAGCTTCCTTTTGGTTTTTTAAACATACACTTCTGCTCTTGCACTGAAATTCTCCATCACATCGCGTAATTTCTTGAACTTACTAACCACACATATTTTAAATTCTGGGTCAAAGACCTTCCAAAATCTAACTCTTCTGTGGGTCAGTTTGTATTTTCTGGTTTTTCTGTTGACCTTTAGCCAGTGCACCTTATTTCCTTTTATGTCTGATCATTTTTGATTAATTGCATGAAGATTTCTAAACATTTAAGGTTCTCATGGGTGGTTTTCCTTCCAGGAAACAAGCGGGATGGAGACTGATCACCTTAACCTAATAGTGGGGTTGGCGCTGCCCAGCTGAGCTGCAGTCATCGGAAGATGCCCATCACCTGCTGCCCCCATTTCCTGCTCCCGACACACAGCACTTTTCAGGTCCCAGTTGAGAGCTGGAGTCTGTCCTCCCCACGAGGGTCCAGATCCACTTTATTGTCCTCTGTTCTCCTCAGCTGACAGACATTTCCCTCCAGCTTCTCAGAGTCCTTCATTTGGCAGCTGCTGCAAGACGTGGAGCTGAGTGGCAGCTGGCTGCTGTCGCCGCGCTTCCCTTCTCTGTGGGGATTTGGTCCCCGCGTCCTGGGTGCCTTAGCCGATTTCTGGTGCTTTGAAGAGATACTTACTAATATTCTATCTGGCATTTGTAGTTGCTGCTGACAGTAGTTTTTGTCATCAGAAAGCTGACGGAAGTATTTTAATAAATGAGTGTTGCTATTTGTGATATTTCCTGATTTTTTTCTAAATAGAAAAATTTTGGTGTTTAGTTTTCATTTTCTATGGTAAAATACACTTCTATTGAACTCCAAGCCATTATGTCATAGTTCTGTCCTCACTGAGGTTGGAGAAAAGGGAAAAGTAAAAATAGCAGGAAGACTTATTCCGAAATGGGTGCTTTTGTGCACGATTATCTTCTGAATGGCGCCCAGTGCACAACTCTGCTGCTGTTAGGCTCGAGGCCACGTCAGCCTCCCGGCCAGCAGGGGGAGCCGGTCACCCCGTGTCCTGCAGTCATTTCTGATGAGCAGGTTTGCTAACGTACTTTCTGCTGGGAGCCTGCAGGTGATTTTTACTAGCTATCATGGGATTCTGAAACCAAGAATTAGGAATGGCTTTGAATCTATCTAGTTCAAAGCCAAAAACAGTGCCTCCTTGGAAACTAACGAAGTGCTAAAGAAGTGCCCCACTGATATTTTCCTGAACTTTTGGTGGCACCCTAAGATTTGATGATCCTTAAGTCATTCTTTTCCCAAATTACCATTCGGTGCTGTACAGTCACTTTCCTGTAACTGGGACAAATACTTGATGCCATCGAATTAAAGGAGAATTATTTTGTTCTTTTTTTTTAGGTTTTTTTGAGGCAGAGTCTTGCTACATAGTTGAGGCTGGCCTTGAACTCACTATGTAGCCCAGCCTGGCCTTGAACTTGTAAAGATCCTCCTGCTTCAGCCTCCCAAATGGTGGGATTACAGGCATGCACCACCATGCCCAGCTAGGAGAGTTTTATTTTGGCTCTTGATTTTAGAAGGTTCAGTCCATGGTTGGCTGACTCTATGATGGAAACAGCATAGTAGAAGAGCATAGTGGCAGAAAACTGCTCAATCCCCAGCAGCAAAGGAACAGAGACAAGGGAGGAGGCAGGGATGAGAGGACACCCTTCCTGGTCACACCTCTTGTGTCCTCCTCTTCTGATCAGGCCCCATCTCCTAACAGCATGTCGGCTCACCAGCTATGAACTCAGTAATGCATCAATTAATGGGAGAGAACAAAACCTGTGATCTAGTCACCTTCCAACAGCCCCACCTCTGAACTCATGAGACTTTGGGGGACATTTAGATCTAAACCATAACAGATGCTAGAGAACAATATATTTAGTGGATATTTTCAGTTTGAAAAGGAGATAAAAGCACTACATCTTCCACTCAGCACCTCACCATCCCCCAAATTGTTTTCCTGTATCTAAAACCACCGTCATGTGAAGCAGGTAGTTGTACTGTTGGGAGCACCCCAAATTAAAGCACTTGTACCAAAATGCTTCTTATTTTAATAAAATATCTGCCATTACACTATTTTCATCTAAGGTTTTAAAATTCTCACAGCATGGATTATGAAATAACATTTAGATTGAAAATATGCTGTCTTAAAGGAAATTTTATGTTCTTTCTAAGTACACCCTACTGATTAAAACTAAATGAAGAACAACTTTCTGCAGGGTCCCAGACGCAGCTGCAGGGTGTAAATGATTTATCTTTTTGTTTTGTTCATCATGTCATTCTGCTTTTTTTCATTGCATTTAGAGCATGAAAGAAATAACAATATGAAAATCTAATTCTTTAAGGATAATAATATCTGCCAAAAATAAGCCTTAGGCAGAAGATGTTGCCATGGTTTGTGCCTAAATGTCCCCCCAAAGCCTCATGCGGTCATAGGTGGGGCTTTTTCAGAAGTGGTTGGAACTAGCGTGTGTGGTGCTGGGATCGAGGGCATGTGGTCACTAAATCAGTCCACTGACTGGCTTGGCCCCGCCCTAATCCTGGCAGCCTGGATGAGATATAAGTGGCAGAAAGAAACTGCTTAGGTTCCCGCTTGCTTACTGTGCTGCCTTCTGCCTGTCTGCCTGCCACCCTGCCTCGGAGCCTGCTGATTATGGACTGAAACCTCTATGACCTGTGAGCCAAATAAACCTTTCTTCCCTTAACTTTGGGCGTCAGGTATTTTGTCCCAGCAACGAGAAAAGTAACAATGAGAAAACTAAGATAGATGTGTTCAGGGAAGAATGGGGCATAAAGGGAGTCTTTATGTGGGGAGAGCAGGCTCTGGGAAGCCGCCAGAACTATTTCATGGAAAAGTAACTTTTAGGATGAATTTGGTGACATTCACCTACCCTTTAACACCAAACTCAAATTTGTCCTTCTGCATCCTTCATTTCTGTTGCCAAACAAAAATAACTCTTTTTGTGCCTGTATTACAACCTTTTGTCTCTTCATCTCTTATTCCAATTATATCAGATTCATATTGTGATATTATAAGTATGTTGAAATACAGAATTTTTAACCTGTTTTCTCCATCCTTAAAGCCTCCCAAAAGAGGAGACTTGAATGTTCTAAGGACTCAAAATATGCAGAATTAAAATAAACCACATTGCCCTTGGACTTTATAGATATCTTAATTCTGCCCAATTACTGGGAATTTGTGTTCACACATGTACCTTAACTGGCAATCAACATTAACGCAGAAAAAAAAACACATTAATACAGGAAAGAGTAAGGTCTGAAGGAAAAAATATATCAAGTTGGAAAGAGAACTGGTGTTTTTCTCCTCTGATCAAAAATGGTCACCACTCTTTTCAAAGAGAGCTATAAATAAAAACCCAATTTTCCTGCTCCCTGAAAGAGGCTACTATCTGGCCAAGTGCAGCCTTGAATGTTAATTTCTTCCACTGAAAGCACCTGGGATTCAAAGCCTTGTCCTCCTTCCGCTGCACAAGCGCAGTTTTATCAGCCACCCAGGATTCGGAATGACCCAATTCTGTCACTTTGCTGGGAACAAATAATGAAAAGAAAGTTGGTTGACAGAGATAAAACGCACAGAAAAGGTGGGGCAGGAAAAATATCAGTGAGGCACTTTTTGCCACTATTGGGTTCAAATGAGGTACTATGTTTTGCCTTGAACTGAGTAAATTCAAGGCCATTCTTAATGCTTGGTTTGAAAGCGCCAGGAGAGCTAGCAAACCTGAAGGCTCCATTTAGTGGAGTTTGGTGAACATGCTTGTCAGGAGCGGTGGTGGCCTGGGGAGTGACCGGACTCCCCAAGCTGGCTGGGAGGTGGGCAGGACCCTCGTGTCCAAGGCAGCAGGCCCAGAGCCCGGCGCCCTTCAGAAGGCAGCTCTACCGCAGCCGACAGCACCTACGCCTGGATAAGTTTTTCTGCTGTTTTGGCTTTTTTTTGGTCTGCCCCGTCCAACTTTAATGAGGACAGAATCTTAACATAATGGCTTAGGGTTCAACAGAAGTACAATTTACTATAGAAAAACTGGTTTTCAACACCCGTGCGTTTTTATTTTAAAAAAATTATAAGTTAACGTGAAGAGCAATGTGCATTTTAAATACTTCAGTCTGTTTTCTGCTGACCAATATTACTGCCAAGAACAGTTAGAAAGGCTAGGTAGAGTATTACTAAGGGGTGTGTGTGTGTGTGTGTGTGCGCGCGTGTGTGTGTGTTTTCTATGTGGTACTAAGGAATGATCCCCAGGTCCTTCACAATGAGCTCTATTCTCAGCCTTCATATATTTATTTATTTATTTATTTTTATTTACTTATTAGACAGAATTTTGCTCAGTTGCCCAGCCTGAGCTCAAACTCAGGAGCAATTATGGAAGACAGGAGGGGAAGGGAGCATGTCCGTCCTCATTACATGCCTCTCCCTGCTTTCCTGGTGTTCGCAGGGTCACTAATTGTGTCCTGCTGGAATGACCTCCCTCATGCCCTCATCCATTCCATCATCCACTCATCAAGGGCACTTAAGGCTTTGGAAGAATTACTTTAAAGCTCAACTCACCATCTTGTTCCAGTTTCTGGCAGCTGCACGACACTCCTACCTATAGGTATGGGGAAATTTCACTTCATAATAAGCTTTCTTCCAACCCTTCCTGGAAGAATTCAGGCCCTTGGGAGGGTTCTGAGGTTAGGATGCAGGGAAACCATCTTCCGGGCCAGGTGAGGCTGACACACAGTCTCAGGACCCTGAAGTGTGTGGTCTCTGTGTGGGAGGTTTGGGGAGGGCATCTGTGTGCTATTCAGCACAGAAGAGTGACTTCCCTGTGACTACTATACCTGCAGGGGACCGAGGTTACATGCCCACTAGCACCCTTAGAATGAGTCCAAATGCCTTGCTGTGACTAAAATTGTGTATGACTCTCACCTCTAACCCCTCTTTCTTCCAGCTAGGGCCATTTTCACCACAGTGTTTTTCCTCAAATGCCGTGACATGACAAGAAAAATTTTAAATCTCCCTCACCCTCCCTGCTTGTATTTAATTACCAGCACTGTAACAATATCTTCCGTTGTAAATATGTAACATTTTAAATTAATTGACCCTTTGAAAGCCAGTCAGATTATCTGTCTGGTATGGGTAACAATTTTTCCATTTCTATGTAGAAACATGTTTCTTCGTAGTGTTCTTAGTTCCAAGCTACTGAATCAGTATTAGAATTAGACATTTGAGTTGCAGTCTCCAGGTAATTTGGAAACACACACACACACACACACCCCAGATATTTTAATTCACAAATCAGGATGCAAAATTTGTCAGCCTTTAAATAAAATGTATTTTCCAAATTGTCTTGCTGTCATGGTGGGAAATTCATTCTCACTCATTACTAGACCTGCTTCTTCCCAGTTCCACTCAGGCTATTCAAAGGTCCGAGGAGTCGAACGTAGGTGGGGACTTATGTGAAGGGTCCTCTGGTGTTTGCTCTTTGAGGCAGCACATGGAAGGAAGGTGGTTGCACTGGTCTGTCAACATGGGGCATGGAGCCCTTTGCCAAGTGTCAAGGCCTCCTTTCCGGGGTCTAGTCTGTGTAGGGTCCTGCCACCTCCTCACAATGCTGACAACTCATCGACCCCTCGCCTCCCACTATCCCGCCCACCAGCACCTGCCAGCTGGGTGGGAAGGGTCCCTGTCGGTTCAGGCCACTCTGTGCCCAGGTTGTCAGCCACCCGCCACCTCACATGAGATGCACATTTTCAAAATTTTTATTTCCGCCCTGGGGTAAAAGGAAGCCACCGATCTTCAGGATTTTCGTCCTTGGTTGTCACCAGGGTTGGAGTTGCAGGGGGAAGGAAAATACTTCCCATTCTCTCTGATTTTCCCAGAGCAAACGAATAAATTGAAAGCAAACAGAAGAACCAGAGAAAAACAACCAACAGCGCCCACAACATTAATCTTAATAAATTGTCCTTCGATATGTGCTTATTCATTTGTGACCTAACTCTGATTTTCCTATGAAGTATTTCTGCACTGTGAGCAGTTGAGTGTCACCATGCATGAATTTCTGTCACTGAGTCTTTGAAAAGGTTCATAAAAGAAACTGTTTTGATTGCATTTGATGCGACTTTACTGATATCCAGCATTCTGATTTTTCTAGATTGGAGTTTTTACGGAAGTTTTCTTCTTTCTCTTTCCTCCTCCTCCTCCTTTTCTTTTTGTAGAACTGGGAATCAAATCCAGTACCTCACATGTGCTAGGTGAGTGTCTTACTCTTGAGCTATACCGCTGGCCACATGATTTTCACTTTTACTTGTGTAATGTACACGGAATCCACAGACATTTAAAACTGCATTTTGAGGTGAGGGGCGCAGTCCCCACGATGCTGCAGTTGCTCTGAAGGCAAGGCTTATGTGAAGGAGAGATCCCAGACCTAACATTGCTTCTCCACCGCTCCCCCCAGTTCGTTGCCTCTCTCCAGACTTCCTAGCATGACCAGGACAATTTAAACTTGTCCAAGAATGTATCGGTCACTTTTCTTTCTCCAGAGAAAATTGCTTCAGGATAAGAGTATGAGTGTTGGGTTGAATTAAATGGATTTTTCGTATGTTCATTTTCTTTGAAAAGCAAGTTCCTTCAGTTTTGTTGGAAAAACTTAAAATCCCTGCAGAGTTGGTGATGATAAACAGCCTTCAGCCAGATTTGCTTTGTTTGGAGGTACTACACTGATAAAGTTTCCCTTTTTTAATTATTTCAGGAAATTGTGGATACGGAAAGTGAGCTTGAGAGACTGCATTTCAACTTCACCATCATAAACATCCACCCCCGAATGGTGCAATTTCATGTCAGTTGAATAATTCACGAACAGGCAGATGGAAGTGCACTTATAGCTACAAACGGGAAGTGTCCCTTCACATATATTCCCTTCTGTTAAGTGTTCCTTATTCCTTTCCATCATAGTTAAAGCAGAACGTGGAGGAATTAGCAAAAATGACTTCTCCACAAAATTACTGCTTGCATGTAGGTTTATTCAAAGTCTTCCTAGTGCTGTTATGGCTCTAGAGTCTTGTGGAAGGAAGAAAGAGTCATTGGAACCCAGGCATTATAGTACAACAAAATAAGCGCCCTCTCAAACAGTTATGTTCCTGGTTCTATTTCTTTAAATTTTTTTTTCAAAAATATAATTATTGCTTTTCCCTTTCAAACACATGAACAAAAAGTAGAACTAAAGCCCCCACTGTGTTCTCCTGCACCCGTCAGCCCAGCCCCCCGCCGTGGCGCAGCAGCTGCCGGTGTGAATGGGGAATTGAACATCAGACTCGCTCCCTGCGTCTCCATTTAATTTTCAGTGACCTTGTGAAAATGACTTCAAGTGTCTTGTGCTTTTACTTGCTTTTAAGGTGAGGAGAATAAAATCAGCCTCCCACCAAGAAAGTGTGGGGGTGAATAGTGAATGTGTATAATTGCAAATGCATTGCTAACAATATGTGAAGACCAAGGAGGGCTGAAGGATAACCCAGTCGACTCAATGTACTGTGACCGGAAGTGGGAGATGACAAACAGCCTCCCGTCTGACTGCATCTGCTGCTCAGACACGGTGCAGCAGCTTGGGAGTGTCTGACAGCGTCGGGTTTCAGGGCATGAATAACTTATTTTGGTCTAAAGAAGTGAAACATTAGCATTTGCATAATGAGGCATTTTAATGAGAATTTGGAAGGAATATGCCCACTTCTAGTTTAACTTAAGATCCTCAGGACTCAGAAGTCATTCCCTCCGACCTTCTCCTGGCCCCTGAAGCAGTAATGGCGCAGGAACGCCATCCGGAGCAGGGCTGTCCCAGGGAAGCCCCTGGCCACCTCCTGGTGACTGTGTGGCAGCACGTCTTCCTGACTGATTCCGCACAGTGGCCACCCGTTAGCTCTAGGCCTACTCTCTGCTGCAACAAGACCAGGCTGTTCCTTTGCCAGGTGACAGACTTTCCTCCAGGTGATAAACATTCAGAGTTTGCAGGTCGGCTCTCCCATTTGCTGGAGTGTCTGTCTTCAGATAAAATATTTCCCATTCTGTCCCTTACAGGAGCTGATGCCTACCCATAGCCACTCACTAGCAGTGTTACCTTGTAATTCAATCTAGCTCCTCGTTGCTTTTCTTCTTCCTCTTCTTCCTCTTCCTCTTCTTCCTCTTCCTCTTCTTCCTCTTCCTCTTCCTCTTCCTCCTACTTCTCCTCCTCTTCCTCCTCCTTCTCCTCCTCTTCTTCTTTACGGGGGAGGTGTGCTGGGGATCAAAGTCAGGGCCTTGCACTTGCTAGGCAAGTGCTCTACCACTGAGCTAAATCCCCAGCTCCCATTGCTTTTTTTAAAACATAGTCTTCAAAACGGGTAACTAGCCGAAGGTATGGGTCTAATAATGCAAAATAAGGTGAGGTCTCTTTCATTCAAATTTTAGTCACATACCTTGTCTTAGTTACTTTCTCATTGCTGAGACAAAATACCTGACACCTGCAACTTAATGGAGGAAAAGTTTATTTTGTCTCACAGTTTATAGAGGTTTCAGTTCATAGTTGGCTGGCTCCAAGTCAGGACATGGGAGAACAAAAACAGATTATGGCAGGGCAGGCAGGAAGCAGTGTGCCTTCCTTCTTTCCCTTTTTATTCCATTCAAACTGCAAGCCTATTGGTTGGTGCCATCCACAGCCAGGGTAGGCCTTCCCTCTTCAGTAAATCCATTGCCCACACCCAGAACTATGCTAAACCAATCAGTGGACTAAATCCTGTATCACATACCCATGATTCAGTTACTCTCCAAAGCCCCATCTATGAGTGTGAGGCTTGGGGGTTTATCTAGACATGACCAATAACTGTTTGTCGAGCATCTTCTATGTACTTCCCAGAGTCCACATTATTACAAGCTGCACAGTGATCCTTACTGAGGAGGTTCACAGGTTGTATTCTGAGAAACACTGCAAGCCCCAGAGGAGGCTTTGACAGGACAGAGCCCTAGAACTCGCAGGTCTGCACCTTCTCAGTCTTGGTCATGGTGGAACATGTCCAGGCTTTTGATGCACTTGAATGGACCGAACTGCTTGCTTGGATGTGTGACCACAGAGCTCACTTAACTCTCCTGAGTTCACTCCCTCACCCAGGGAAAGCACATAGATCCAGTGGTTGCGAAAGGCTGAACAGCATGGTGTTTTTTGTGAGGTCTACTGCCCAGAGGCTCTTAGCATTGCGCAGTGCACCCCACCCATGACTAACACTGAGCTCTTCCATTACTCAGCATGTGGCCCTGCTTCCTGTATCATCTGTGTTTGTTACCTCATATCTCGGTTCTCTTTCAGATCCCTTCTAGTCTCTTACCTTGCATTGCCAGGATGCTGAACTCTGCCTATCCACCTAGACCCTCACCTTCTCTCCATCATACCTTCTACCCCACCCAACATTCAAACATAGCCCACTTAGTGGGCCTTCCAATCTCTGCGATCTGTTCTTTGAGCCGAGCTGCAGGCCTGGAATATGCAGTAAGATATCTGTATCTACAGTTTCTGCATCTTCAGATTCAGCCAACTGTGGGTGGAAAACATGCCAAAAATTCCCAGGAGTTCCAAAAAGCAAAATTTAAATTTGCTACATTCCAAATATAATGTTGGATTTATGATAACAAAGTGATATGTAGGCATTGTGGTAGGTAATTCAGAGACAATTTAAAGTGTATAGGACAACATGTACAGATACTATGCCATTTTATACAAGGGATGGAGCTCCACAGATTTGGGTATCTTCAGGATGTCCTAAAACAAATGCCTGAAGACTCCCAAGGACAACTGTATTTTCATGTAAAACTTAATATAATGTGGTGGACTAATATGGTCAACTTGAGCCGGAACACCCAGCCAGACTGAGTTGGTGTGGTTCTGGAGGTAGAAGATCCACCTGAAGATTGTCGCCCACATAACATAAAAGAGAACGAGAGCAGAAGATGGTTGTGGGCTGTTTTCCAAGAGAAGTTCTGTTGCAGCTGGTTCTCCCAAACGGGACTCAGCTGTTCTTGTTGCAGGAGGAGCTCGGGGCCTTGCTATCGTGCAGGATGGCTGCTGTTGCTTCGGGGGAGCTCTGGTCTTTGTCTCTGCTGTGAGCATTGTATCCTGGTTCCAGTAAAGATTTTGTCAGCCATTTAGTGCAGACATGGATGTACACGGGACAGTGCTGTGGGCTCCCAGCCCTTGATTGGATCTTTTGAGTCTCCAGTGTACAGATAGACATTCGGAACTCTTCCTGCATTTGGCTTATGGGTGAATGTTGTAACTTGTCAATGTCCCAAATTAATGTCCTGCTCTCCTGAAATCCATTGGCTCTAGAAAGGTAACTAATACATATAAGTAGCATTGTCTTAAGGTGAAAGTTAAGCTAGGCCTTTGAAAAGTATAGGGTAGCAGAAGAAATAGCAATTGTCACTTGTTTTCAAGACAAAACACCTCAGAGAAAGGATTGCAAACCAGAGAGACTCATGAGTTGCCACCTTCCAAAGTTACACTTAGATAAAATTAGACAAAAAGCTCTAAGTGCCATATGAAACTCTCCATGTACTTGTTCCCTTGCCAACTTTATTTAGGTGCAAATGACAAATAAAAGTTATATGCATATTTAAGATGTACAAAGTGATGTTTGGACGTATATAGTGAGATGGTTGCCACAATCAAGTTAGTGACCATATTCATCGTCACACATAGTTTCCGTGTGTATGTGTGTGCGTGCATGTGTGTGTCACAAATATTTAATTTCTACTCTCTTTGCAAATTTCAAGTATATACACTGTTATGAACCATAGTCACCATGCTGTACTTTAGGCCTCCAGAACTTATTTATAACAGCAAGAACCCTTTAACCAACAGCTACCATCTTGGGAGAGAAGAGACAGAATGTCAAACTGCAAAGTAAAAAGGAAGTGGCTCAATTCTTGGGAACTTGGGTGAGGTCAGAACAGCATACCTTAGAAACAGGGCTGTGAAAGCGACTGTGTCAGTACTCTGCAGTCTCACACCTCCAGAGAGGGCTTTCCCAGGCAATTGGGCAGACCCTCAGAGTGTTACCAAATATGCAAAAGAAGTTTGTACGACCACTCTTAGGTGAGGATATTATGAAAGCACAATTTTTTTTCAGCATCTAACTTTCTTGGACATTAAGTCTACTTTACTGTAGCTTGCACATTCTCTTCTTTCTGGGTGTCGGGCTGGTGCCAGGGGATGTCACTAGAGTTCTCACCCAAATGGCCAAGGATCTTTTTCTATACTTTGTTCCTTAGAGTCAAGTGGCATTTTTCTTCCACAGAACTCAAAGTAGCAAAATACTATTTTGGGATTTTCTTATCTTGCATTATTCTGCCTTTTCCCCTCCCTGTATCTTCTTTGTTGAAATAGTACATAAATCTGTTCGCCTCTAGAGATCAAAGGACAGGATAAACTTGGAAATCCGAGGTGTTATTTCCAAATCCTAAGCCCTGCAGGGAGGAGAAAACGTGTGGGCCAAGGATAAGTGGCCTTTATAAGCATGGTGGGCAAAGGAGTCCACAAGATGAAAAATGTTCTCCAGGGCGCAGGACGATAGAGAAAGAGATGGGAAATCTCATGCCCTGCTGCCTGGTAGAGCTGCAGAGAGGTCAAAGGACTGTCAGGGTCCAGGAGCAGAAGGGACTAAGGCTGTGAGGACATAGGCTCTGTGGGCTCCCTGACAGGGTCACCAACCAGCGTGCCCAGGTATCTGGTGGTAACATAAATCTGAGAATTAGGTTTGGACTGGTGTGCTCAGTAAATTAGCAGGGCCGGTGTGGAACTCTGGAGCATGTTCCGTGCCAAAGGCAACCTAATCCTACATTTCAAACCACTGCGAGGGCAAAGGAAATGGTTTTACCTTACTGAGAAAACGTTGGCCTGTGGTCTAGGGATCACATCACGTGGGTCGACAATAGCTATCTTAGTAATATCTGGTCCACGAGGCCCCGAAGCCTGGAAGCCATACACGCCACCAAGCATTGTCAGTAACTCATATACTGAAATGCAAGACATCTTAGTTACCTTTCTTGTCACTGAGTCACAGTGCCTAACACCAGCAAATTAAAGGAGAGCTTCATTTTGGCTTACAGAGCGTAGAGGTGTCAGTCCATCGTTGGCTGGCTCCAAGGCAGGACAGCATGGCAGAGGGGCGTGCAGAGGGGCTGCTCACAGCCTGGTCCCCAGGAAGCAGAGCGAAGGGAGCGGTCTCTTCCAGGGCAAACCCACAGTAGGCCGCTTCCTCCAGCTAGAACCCACCTTCTAATACAAGTCAGCTGTATCATCCCCATAATCCAGTCCTCTTCCAGAAGCCCCAGCTTTGAGCATATCAGGCTTTGAGAGGACATCTGTATATAAACTATAACTGAAGGAGTAAAAGTCTCAAAATGACTCGGGTAAGAAGTTCCAGCATGATACTTAAAATAGAGATTAAGCCGAGTTGTAGAGATTTTTCAGAAGGTTCCTGTACAGGTGGCTTTGTGGGCTATTCGCTCCATCAGCGGGGTGTAGAGGATAGTTTTGGCTTCAACGGTATAACTCCTGCTGTACTAACAACTTATTTGATCTCAAGAAAGTTACTTACCACCTCGAGCCTCAAGTTCTTCATCATTAAAGGGAAACAAGGGTAATACTTCCTTAAAATGTTGCCGATTAATCGAGACCATTTAGGTTAAAGACCTAGAACAATGCTTGATTCCTAAGAAGCAGGCCCTCCCTCAACTTGTGCTAATCAATAATCCTGACACCTTGCGCTCATAGAGAATTTACGAAATAACAGTATCATACCCTTGTCTGATTCACGTGTCCCTTAAAAGTGTTTCCCCTCTGACTCCTCTAAAAGCCCGCACAAAAAAACTCCTAGATTCTCCCCCATCGGCCTTCCAAACAAGCTCGGATTCACTCAAATCTTTGGAATCTCAGGCGTCCTAGGCTTGATGCGTCTTAAGGCCAAGTTAGAGTTGGGCTTCATTGTCTGGAGTAGAGGAAATCACAAAATTAAATTGACACTTACTGAAGACATCTTTTGGAACCCTAGTTTGATTAAATCAAAAGTTAGAATATTCACAGCAGTGGAAGAAAAGATGGATGTTCCTTGTCCTAAAATTTTTAGCTATCACTTCTCTCAGATGGACTTCTGAGTTACTGCAAATCCTCATTTCTAAAATTTTGAGTTAAGCTTTGTACTTGAACCTTTTCATTGGGAGGACAAAAATCATGCAACTCACAGATCTCCAAGTAGTCTTATAGTGTTGCCTGGAAATCTGGATTTCCCCATTTATCTTTCTATTTAAATTGATGATCTTTCTATTTAAATTGATTGATTTTCTATTTTAATTGATGACTATTTAAATCATCAATTCTATGGCCCCCTCCCTCACTCTCAACACATGGTCTCATCTTCTACATGCTCTAGAGTCTTCTCTCCTGCCTCCTCTGCAACCATCCTCCATACCGTGTCTCCAGCTCCTCCGTCCTCGTTATTTGAGCTTGCTCACAGAGCTCCTTTATTAAAAAGCAAACAAAAAGCAAAACTGTCACTCGGTCCTGGGTCTCCCCGCAGCCACATTGGTATCTCCATTTTTTTCCATTTTGGAAGTGCTGTGTCCTCTTTTCTCTCCAATTTCGCGCCTCTCAGTCATTCCCCAGCCTGCCAGAGTCTGGTGTGTGCCCTTGGGGTGTCCCCAGGAACTGCTCCTTCGTGAGACAAATCCAGTGGCGGGTGTTGGGTCCTCAGTTGCACACAGGGATATCTGACATTGCTGACCCTCGACTATCCTCTCACCTGGCAGCTCCAAGTCCCCTCTGGAGCCCTGGACACACCCAGCTGCATACATCTGCGCTCTTCACAGTGCACCGGGAGCCTCGTCCCTTGCTCCTCACCCTCTCCCGGAAGGGGGGTGTCTAAGCCTGTGCCTTCTTACCATCTTAAAAATTATAGTGTAACGGGAATTATTCTTATCTTTTAACTCTCTCACCTACAATGCAATCAAGTTTTTTCCAGCCTTCACTTTGGCATCTTTGAAGCCTGGCACTTCCCCTCACTGCCATCGCCCCAAACTAACTGCAGCTCCTGTCGTTTCTCACTCAGAGTACAGCTAGCTCTCTGTGCGCTTCCTGCCTCTTATCTTGCTTCTTTCCAATAACTATTGCAGCCAGACGACCTTTCTAAAACAGCTTGGCAAACTTTCTGTAAAGGGTCAGATAGCAATCGTTTTAGACTTTGCAGGCCCTGCAACTATTTCAATCTGCTTTTATAGCACGAAATGTACCATAGAAAACATAAATAAATGGACATGGATATGATGCAATGAAACTATAAAAATGGACTACAGGCCAGATCTGGCCCACAGGCCATAGTTTGTTCATCTCATTCTAAATCAGAAATTCATTCATGTTCTTCCCATTGAATCTAGGAAAAATTACATATTCTTGGAAGCAACCTGTAAGACCAGCCATCTCTCTCTGTCACCCATTCAGCTCCAGCCTCACGGAAAGACTTATACGATCGCTTTGTGTTTTGGTCTACAGTTCACTAGATCTGGGTGGGGTGGACATAAAAATAATACAACTCTGAGACACATGAAGTGCTGTGGGTTTCGGTTACAGTTCTAGCCTTTGGAAAATTTAGATCATAAGGGAGCCTCAATTCCTCCACTAGTACAAATAATTGGAGACAATTGCATTATCTGGCCATAGAAATATCATCTGCCCCTTACATAATTCAGTTGCCTAAAAATACACAGCATAATGAAGACGAAAAGCAATCATAAGCTGTAAAGTGCTCTACAAATGTCCATTCTGCCTACATAGGTTTGGCCCATTCTTGCCCCTGCCCATTCCCCATCACTGGTTCAGTGCGCTCGCTCTCTCTCTCTCTCTCTCTCTCTCTCTCTCTCTCTCTCTCTCTCTCTCTCTCCCCCCTTGCCCTCCACATCTTTCTGCTTACTAGCAGTGTGGTTCAGCTCCAGCTTAGCAACACCCTGGAGAAGTCAGGCCACCTGTGCCCTCCTCACACTGACCCACTTCTTCCTTTGCCAGCCAGAGCAGCCCATTCCCAAATCCCTACCCAGCCTCTTATCTGGTGACAGGAGCCTGGGCCACAGCCCCTGTCCTATTTCTGGAGCAATTTCAGTTCCCCTGAAAGCTAACTAGAAATGTCCTCTCCGTGTGCATGTGTGCGTGTGTGTGTGCGTGAGCATGTACGTGTGTACATGCATTTTGGGCAGTGGCTGTGATAGGCAAGGAAAGAATTAGGCTACGTCCTTTTCTTAGCTCTCCCTTACTCCCTGGATGTTGCAGGGAATGGAAGTGCATTTTCTAGGGGAAGAATTATGGACTGAGCAAGGGTGGTAAGTAGAAATAAGTCAAACCAATGCATAATTTATAAATCATACATCCCCGGAGCCCTGGGATTATTTCCACGTCTTTGCACCATCAGAATATGGTCCATACTTACATACCAAATTGGATCCTTGAGTCTTATATTTGATTTTATATAAAGCTGCTTTAAATCTTCTTGCTTTGGTTGTCTTATTGCTTAAAGAATCTCTGACTCATTAGGGCTGCTCAAGGCACCATATTGAAATTTTCTGATAAGCGTCAAGAGCACAGAGAACTAAACTTCCATATCCTTTAAAGAAACAGCAGCTCTCCCATCTGGGCCCTGAGATCAACCTCAAAGGAGGCCACTCTAGGGAAGGTGCAAAGACACAGAACATGGCAATTTTTACTTTGCTGCCTAGAACTTTAAAAACTATTTTAAATGAAAGAAAACTAGAAGATGCATTTTTTACATACCTTACACAAGGTTCACCTTTTGCTTTATGAAATTACCAAAAAGCATCACAACATGTATTTACATAAATAAAATTCAATTACTGTGAATGGCATTGCTTACAAAGAATCCTTTGTGTACACATAAATTGCATATTATAACATTTTTCACAAAAGAAAAATTTCTGCATGAGTTCCTGTGAATGATTTCTGCTTCAATTAGTTAGAAATACTTCTCATTGTCTTAATAATTTTTTTTATCTGCTTTAAAATGTTTCTGTATCCCTTTATGTGAATTCATTAGCTGTACCAAATCTTCTGAACTTTATATTATGGCAACTACTTAAGAAACCCCAAATTCTAGTTTAAATATTAAACTGTAAAACATATGGCCACTGAATCTGTTATTAGAATTCCTAGGCATCTTTGGGCAAAAGCAATGCTACCTTAAAGTGTCTAAATGGATATAGAGAGGCTTCATTATTAAGCAGATAAATTTAATGTATATCACCTGTTATAGTTTAGATCTAGAGTGTTCCTCAAACTCTCATGTGTTCTGGGAAATGACTGGATCATGGGGCACTATACTCATCAGTGGATTCCTCCACTAGTGAGTTCAGTAGCTGTGTGTGCTGTTGGAAGATGGGGCCCGGTTAGCAGCGGGCTACTGAGAGTGTAACCTGGAAGAGTGTATCTCCCTCCTCAGGTCCTCTCTTTGCTCGCTTCTTCCTGGCAACAATGACATGAACAGCTTTTCTCTGCCATGCCGTTTCAGCCTTGGAGCCAGCTGATGACAGATTTAAGCCTCCAAGATCCATGAGCCCAAATAAACCGCTCCTTTAAATTGATGTGTTGGGTATTTTGTCCCAGCGATAACAAAGCGGCTAAGATGGATTTTGCTACTGAGATGGAGGCCATTGCTGTAAATATACCTGATCATGTGGCTAAGAAGCCTTTGGACCTAGTTTATGAGAGGAGTTTGCAAAGATTTGGAGATGCAAACTGGAGAAGCTCTAAAACATGAACAATTGTTGTTGTCTAATACTAGAGCTCAGAAGACCAGAATGTTGATAGAAATGCATACAGTAAAGGTTGGGCTCAGGAAGGTTCAACTGTGAACAAGAACTACATTGGAGGGGCTGGGACTTAGCTCAGTTGTTAGAGGCTTGCCTTGCAAGCACAAGGCCCTGAGTTCGATCCCCAGCACAAAAGAAACAAAAAGAAAAGAACTTCGTTGGGTTTTTACAATGGACCAGACAACGAGACTCCCAGGTGTGGTGGCGTATGCCTGTAATCCCAGTACTTGGGAGGCTGAGGCAGGAGGATTGCTGTGAGTTCAAGGCCAGCCCGAACTACACAGTGAGGCCCTATTTCAAAAAAAAAAACCAAACCAAAAAAACAAAAAATCCAACTAGATAAAATGATAAGGAAAGCAAAGGCTCAAAGATTAATGCAAACAAACTAGACCTAGAAGACATTTGCAAAACTTCCCAACTCAAACCACTCAAACAGGCATTTTTCTCTATTGCACAAAGAACACACTCACAGGACATGCAACATATGGGACTGACCATATGTTAGAACACAAAATAAGTCTCAATACATTTTACAAGTTTGCAATCACCACTGGAAATCAGTAACGGCAAAACTAAAAAACTCACGAATTTGAGGAAATTAAAGGCCCAAACTCTTAATGCTTTTCATCCCATAGCAAGAAGCACTGTTGTTGTTTCTCAGTTTTGTTTAGGAAGTAAACTGGCCCAAGTAGAGAGCAGGTGCTGCCACAGTCAACTCCGGCAAAGTTGTGGATCTGTAAGAAGACGGCAAATCCTGGCGTCACACCGCAGGACAGTGTGATTTCCCAGAGCAGCAAGGGGATTTGTTTAAACAATATCATAGACCCCCCATGCTGACAGTATTTTGTATAAAGTCAAAAATTCTGAGGAAACCTATTTAAGATACAAGTGAAGAAAAGTGCAGAAGGCTGAAATTTAGCTGTTGACATGAGAGAAGGCATCATCTAATACTCGGTCCTCCTGTGCCAGTGAACTTGAGGGTGGGTCTCTTCGACTTTCTAAGCCAAAGTGATAGAAACGTGTTCACGCGTTATTAGAATCATGGTGGCTGAGCTCAACACTGAGAGCTGAAAAACAGAGGAGATTAGTGGGAGAATGTAGGGAAAATAGGAGAAGAAAAGAGGCATGTCTTAGATAAATCCCACAGTTGGGATGTTACTCGAAAGAGTTTATCTTCACATTTCTAGAAGCACATGGGAAGGGTAGTGTAGGTCCAATAAAAAGACCAGGAATGGGAGCAGACATCAGAGAGGAAACTCTAAAGGGCATTCTCCTGAAAGTCAAGGGAGCCAGGTGTATTGGTCAGGTTTCCGTTGCTGGAATCAAAAACCCAACACCTGCAGCTTAAAGGAGGAGAGGTTCTATCTGGTTCACAGTTTCAAAAGATTCAGTCCATAGACAGCTGGCTCCAAGCCAGGAACATCATGGCAGAAGGACCTGGTGGAACAAAGCTGCTGACTTTATGATGGCAGCCAGAAAAACAGCATAAGAAAAGGGCACCAGCTAGACATGCCCTCCACAGCCCAGCGACCCACTGCCAGCTGGGCCACACCTTCTGACAGCATGTTTCTCTATGAACATTAGAGGGTCAGTCCCCCCTGAGCATAGTGCCCCCAGAGCCCAATCACCTCTCTGGAGTCCCTTAATACAGTCAGGCTGACAATTACGCTTACTAGGAGTCTCCAATGTTAAGAGAAAGACCAAAGTATACATGTGAATGGAGGATAAATTTCAGTCATTTGTAGGAAAATGGATGCACCTTGAGACCATAGTGTTAAGTGAAATAAATCAGACACACAAGCTTAAATATCACGTGATTTCTCTGATATGAGAAACCCAAAGTATAAATAAATTAAAGAGCAAAATAAAAGACAGATAACAGGAAACAAGGAAATAGATCTTTCGCAAAAGAGAAGGGGACCAGGAGATGGAAGGAGGAAGGAGAGAAGAAGGATAAGAGAAGGAAAAAGAATTGAGATGTGTTGTGTACATGTACCAACTCCCCACAATGAACATAATCATTATATACTGCAAACATGTACTTATAAAAATAATTTTTAAAAAGCAAAACAAGCAAACACAAGAAAAAGCAAAACAAAAAATTAAACAAACAGGGCCCAGGTGGGTAACAAAACGCACAGAATTAGCTTGAAGCAGATGAAAGGGCAAAGGGAAGGAAACCAAGTCAGGATAGGTTGTTCTCTCACGAAGTGTGATTGGGGCTTTTAAGAGAAAGAGTAATAAATTTGAGGCCGGAAAAGCGAGCACTAGGAAAGAGCAAAGACGGGTACTCAGCCCAGGACAGACTGGGGACGAACACGTGGAAACGCAATGTGACTGAGGGGCTTGTATTCTGAGGAGCGGTCAAACTTATGAAGAAATGACCACCCTCGTGGCCCCAAACCCAAGCCCATCTCTTCCTAGCCCTCAGGGCTCCAGGCACCATAACTGAGAAGTCACCTAAGTTCTCCCTCAGGCAGAGTCCCCAGCAGACTGGACACCACGGTGGGGCCTCTGAAGAAACCCAGGCTTATGAGGTCAAGGATGAAAAATGGTAATAGTAATAGTAGTTGGTATTTATCAGTGTTTCTATGTTAGCAACTGCCATGAGGGCTTCATCTGGAAGATTTATATAAAATTTCCTCCCTCACTCTGTCATCCATCCACCCCCATTCTTTATCTTTTACACATGTCCTAAAAATTCATATATAGTTCATATTTATTCTCATTATATAAAAGAATTTAAAATAATTACAGGACATTCTTGAAATAAAAATACATGACTTCGACAACTAGATCTTCCTCTCTTCTCTTCGGTTTCAATTTGCTCCTTCAAAACTCCCATCTCTGAAATGCAAATCAGATATGACTCTCCATCGACACTCTTCTGTGTCAGCGTTACTATACTTAATCTAACCGTATATTAATCTGCACGTGTCTACGTGGTCCTCCTCTTCCAGGTGTGTGTCATAGTTTCCGCATCACAAGCTCCTTGGGAGAGAGTCCTCCCTCTCCCTAGCATCTCCCGGGTCTCCTACAATTTGTTCTGCAAACCGCAGGCACACATCACATCATACTGAGTAACTAAATTGAGTGCAGTCGGTTTAGGCAGCAAGGACTTGTAAAAACTAGACTTTTCCTCACAACCATTTTTTGCTTTCTCCGTCTCTGGTGGTTCTAGTAACAATTTACTTACTTATTCTTTCATGCACATTTCGATTGTTCCCCTTCTGTATCTCGAGAGTGGAATGCGAAAGACCTCTGCGGCCCGGGAGGAAAGGTTTACGTTGCTGCCCTCACTCGCAGGGGAAGACCTGGTCCTTCTCCGCTGCTGTAACGTCGGGAGTCGGGGGCAGTGCGGCTCCGCCCCTCACCTGGAGGGCGGAGGGTGTGGCTGCTCCTGGGCCGAAGCACCAAGGTGCTCAGCACTGACAGGCGCGGGGTGCTCTCCCAGGCAGAAATGCTGAGCGCATCTCCTTGGCTGGTAATTAGCAGACTGTCTTTCCCTCGTTCCGAGAGAATTTCCTTTTTTTCTTGCCCCTGGCATCAACCGGTCATACATCTTAAGACAGTTCAGTCAAACTGTCAAGCGAGGTAGAATAAGAACGGTTCTTAGCAAAGGATGGCAAGCGGAAAGTCTTTTGTAGGGAGTTTAAATTAGGAAAAATATTGAGTTTATACAGTGTTTGTTTCTGTTTTGGAAATTTAGTGAAATGTCTTCAAATATTTAAAGTTCGTTCATAAATTATATATAGATATGTTATATATAATTTCTTTTTTAAAGACAAACTGTGTGACTTGGCTAAAACAAACAAACAAAAACCTCATGGCACTTGAAAAATACAAAAAACTAGCCAGATGTGGTGGCACGTTCCCATAATCTCAGCTGTCTGGGAGGCTGAGATAGGAGGATTCTAAGTTTGAGGCCTGGACAACTTTACGATTTAGGGAGATCATACGTCCAAATTAAGAAACATTTTAAAAGGAGGGGCTGGGATTTAGCTCAGTGCAGTACTGAACAAGTATATATACACTGCAGGAACAGGAGTCCTCGTAGGTAGGGAAAAGGTGGGTAAAGGCCTCACTGGACATTATTAAAGATTAATAGACAGTTTTGACCTCTACAGCCAGACTCTGAAGGGCAGAGACAGCTATAATCCAATAGTTAGAAACATAAAGGCAGCTAGATTCCAACAGTTAAAGAGACAAAGGCAAAGGACCTAGTTCGGGAAGGACCCAGGTAGTGTGATTAAAATAAAAATCACAAACTCCCCCTTTATCTGATCTCTACATATAAACAATGTGGCCCTAATGCACCCACCCATAATGTTACCCTCTGCCAAAAGACAAAGAAAGGTCACAAGGCTAAGAGAAATTGAGGCAAAGGTGACAGACAAGCCCAAGAGCCAATCAGATTCCAAGGGCCAACCCAAGGAAAAACCAATAAAAAAGGACAACAAAGGGCCCCTGAGTATTTCGCTTTTGACTGCTCCCTGCTTTTCGAGTAGCTATCTGTCATCTCTCTTTTCCCCCTTTTTGCCACCTTTAAATAAATGGTTTTCTCTTAGTTTAAACTCGGTTTCTTTAATTCTTTTTCTTTTTTTAATTTACCAAGAACATGTATTGGTACATTGTATACGTAGTGATCACATTCACCATAGTTAATTTGTACCCTGTACATGATACATCTTGGTTCCCCCCTTTTTCCCTGCTCCTTCCTCCCACTTCCCCCTCCCTTCCACTCCTCCCTTCCCTATTTACAGTAGCTTTATTTACATTTTCCCCCTTTTTCCCTTTCTTTTCTTTTTCCTTTCCTTCTTTTCCCCCTCCTCCCTTTCTAATTCTCCTCCCTATTAAATATTATCTTTCTTTGGGTTAGGGTTCTTTACTGTAGCTGGGTTTACGATCTCCGGGACCTGCATTTTCTAGCAGGGCAGCTCACAATCCACCTCTGGAC
>PVJO010014892.1:29691-46953 GCA_004026905.1 Hystrix cristata | reverse complement strand
GGAACCTCCAGTTGTAGTTTTTTGAGGAATCTCCATATTGATTTCCACAGTGGCTGGACCAGTCTACATTCCCACCAACAGTGGAGGAGTGTTCCTTTTTCCCCACAGTCCCGCCAGCATTTGTTATTGGTTGATTTTTCCATATACGCGGTTCTTTCTGGAGTGAGGTGGAATCTTAACGTTGTTTTGATTTGCATCTCTCGAATGACTAGTGATGTTGAGCATTTCTTCATATACTTATTTGCCATTTTTATTTCTTCATCTGAGAAATGTTTATTCATTTCAGTTGCCCATTTTTGGATTGGGTCTTTAAGTTTGGGAGATTTAATTTTTTTGAGTTCTTTGTATATTCTAGATGTTAGACCTTTGTCTGAACATCTTCTGTTCATAACAGATACTGTTATGTTACTTTGAATCAGTTTGATCGTTTAACGTCTTGATCTTAGATCCTTTTAGATGGGCCCAGAGCAGCAGAATGTGCTTCTTCCGAGGCAGACTCACTCCAAACACACTGCCCGGGATCCTGTGTGTTGGAAGTCTCCCGCGGATGGTGAGAATGCAACGATTTCAGCTCCTTTGGGAGCACCGAGGACCGCCCTGCCTGCCTCTTTGGCTGGCTCCTCCTGAGTGTCTGTAGTCTCTCCACACAGGCGCTGTTCAGTACCCGGCTGAAGACTCGAGGTCAACCTTCCGAGGTCATCGGGACCTCTGCTCAGTGACCTTTTCCCTTCCCTGGGACTCTGAATCATGAAGGGCAGCTACACCATGAAGGTAGGCGATGAACTCACAATCCAATCAAGTTTCTGATGGTTTCGTATATTTCCCATTGGGCACTTGTAGCATACTGTGAATGGATCACTGGAAATCTACTGCCATGTCTGGATGACAGTTCTAAATGGATGGCTTTCTGCTGGGCTCAAATTATGCTCAGATGGTAGCCCCAGTCACATATCAAGTGTTTAAAACCCACGTGGCCAGTAGCTGTGATACTAAATAGCATAAGCAGAACATTTCCAACACAGAAAGTACTTTTGGACAGCATTTGCCTGAGATTTCATCTCCATAAATGATGGATAGTACACAATTTTGAGATGTGAACCTACTATTTCAAGTTTCACTCTAAGACACTCATAGAAAAGAAAAAGCAAGTATATGTCTACCACACAGATGTGAGAAAAAGGATGTTAAGTTGATAAAACCTAGGCTCTCATTCCACAGAACTGAAGAAGAAATCTTAACCTAGCAAAAAACTTTATGACATCAAGGATGTTCGACTGTGAGATGCAAGATAATTCAGTAGAGGAGAAAGGGGTAAAGATTAAATGGCCAGTTTTATGATACCATCCACAACCTCAGATGTTCTTCACATGTGCCAAGATCACATGGCCATTTTTATTTCTGAACGAGTAGCAGATATCAGGGGCATTACCAACAGTACCTACGGTGCACCATTCAGAAGCTCCTCCATTTAAAAGCATTACAGAATTGGTTTCATTTAGATGGACACCTGCGCAGAGATTTACTCATATGTAAATACTGAAACACGTATTTGGGAATTAAGATCTTGATCTAAATTAGAAAAATTTTGAGCAGCTTCGTATTTTGCTTATGCCAAGTTCAGGAAATGTATAAAATAGCTCCAAGTACAATAAAGCAAAGTATAATAAGGAAGAATATAAATGTTTAGAAAATCAAGTATGTGTGACACAGTCTATAATAAGAATCAAAAGAATAAAAAAGAACAATAACGTTTTGTTATTCTGTCACTTTCCCCAAGGAAAGCCATTTGATTAACAGCACCTACAAAACAATCACCCAACAAAACATGGCCAAACTTTTAAATCTAGCAACATACACCAAATCCATTCAATTCATTTTATAGCTTGATTTATTACAGTATTTCATGCCCCAAATTAAATTTTTACACAAGTATCAAGGCATCCCCTATGCTTTTCTGTGATACTGATAAAAATGCATAGTTGTAAAACAGCAGTGTTACCTCCAATACTATTGATAGTACTTAAAACAATTTTTATAGATACCCACATTGCTGAAAATGCGTTTGATATAAAACCTCTTACACACAGTGCTTGCAGTGATGTCCCCACCATAAAAAAAGAGTTAAGATGTATTAAAGAGTCTAAAGGGAAAAGAAACATAGTGAATTCTTTACTCGGGGTTGGGGGTATGTGTCTCTTCCACAAGAATTAACCCACTAGAGTAAAGGACAGGGTCCACATGCCTGTCACTAGCGTGGTCTCTGTGGCCCCTGCTCATCACGTGGCTTTCCTGTCATGCCCCTCTCACCCACATCCCTAACCTTTCTATCCGTTTCTCCTGCCCCTTTCTGTCCACCTCTACCTAGAGTATCGCTGGTTGGCTGCAGGTGCCAGGCCACGTCCTTCTGCACAAAAGAACAGAAATGAGGCTACTGCAGCTGTTGTCTGGCAGGACAGCACAGCGGGGATGTGAGAGGTGATCCAAAAATATGGTGAATGGTTAAATTTTTAAAATCGCAGTAAAAGACACATTGCCACGTATCGCCCTAAAATATTCCTCTTTGCTTCTGGAGTCCTCTTTCCCGGGTGCCTTTACGAGGTGTGATAAAAAGTACAGCGAAATGTTGTTGCCCAGTGCCATCTAAAGGAAAGGCGGCTTGTAAAAACATCGTGGTGTGGCCTCATCCGCCTCATTCACCAAATTTGGCACAGAGTGACTTCTGACTCTTCCTCAAAGTCAAAATGACCAGGAAAGGGAGACATTTCGAATCCATTCAGGATATTGAGGCAACCACAACAGCACAACTAAAGAAACTCATGGAAGAGGGCTCCAGAGCCACCTCAGAAAGTAGCAAGGACGATGGCATAAGTGTGCTCACACTGAAGGGAGGACTGTGCAGGGATCAATGGCAATGTGTCTTTTACTGTAATAATGTTTTAAAAAATTTAAACACACACCTTATCTGACGGCACCTCAGACATGCTGGCCTTGTAAGGAAGGGACTTGAGCAGACAGCGTCTCTCACCACAGCTGTGAGGATCAGCCCTGAGATCCAGCAGCTTTGGCTGGCAGAAAAGGGCAAGCAGGGCCCAGCCCTCCTGCGCTGGCCCCAAGCCCTGCTGCAGGACCTTGGTCAGGCCCTGCAGAGTCACTATGGGCCTCGTGGCCACTACCTGTCCCGGGGCTGTGGGGCTGCAGAGGCCTCAGGAGGTAGCTGGGGAGACCTCTCTGAATGGGGCTACCATCCTGCAGTGGCCTCCCCTCGGTAACCTGCAGAAGGTGATGGGCCCACAGTTGGACTCTGCACCCTGGAACCACCCCATCCTGGGTGTGATGTCCCTTCTGCCCAAAGCAACGACAGACTTAGGGCAACTTGTACCATAATACCAGTTATAGTCTTCCCAGAAACAGAAAGTAACAGGTCTAAAACGTGTATGGACATCCAAAAGGCCCTAAATAGCCACAGAAATTCTGGGCAAAAAGAACAAGGCTGGAGATATCACAGTTGCTGAAGTTAAAGCATCTGCAAAGCTATAGTTACCAGAACAGTACAGCAATGCCACAAACACAGACACATGGACCGGCAGAAGGAGCAGAGAGTCCAGATGCAAACCCACGTGTTTAGAGTCAACTGATTTCTACAGAGACAGCAAGAACGCACACTGGAGAAAGGAAAAGTCTCTTCAACCAATACTGCTGGAAAACTGGATGGACATCCATATGCAGAAGGAAGGAAACTAAACCACTATCCCTCACCCTGTACAAAAATCAACTCACAATGGATCAGAACTTAAATATAAGACCCAGAACTATGAAATTCCCAGTGGAAAACATAGGGGAACTGTTACAGGCCATTGGTCTTGGCACAGATTGTTTTGGGATGATAAAGTAGAAAACTCTGTACATCAAAGGAAATGGGATACAGCATGGAAAAAATATTTGCTAATTATTCATCTGATAGACAATTTCCAAAATACATGAGGAACTCAACGGATTATTGAAAGGCAGACGTCTCTATGAATGGTCAACGAGTCAATGAAAAAAAAATTCAACGTCCCTACTTGTTGGGGAAATTCAAACCAAGACCACAGTGAGATACCCTCTCCAGTTGAATGGCTATCATTAAATCAGAGACAAAATTTAATAAATAATAGCAAAAATATGGAGAAAGGGAAAATCTGACAGGCCATTGGTAGAAAAGTAAATTAATAAAACCATACGGAAAACACCACAAAGGTTCCTTAGTATGTTAGAGACGGAACTACCACAAGATCCAGCAGTCCCCCGGGGGTCCACCTCCCAAGGAGCCAGAATCAGGGTGCCCAAGAGCTACATGCCAGCCCTGGTTCCCTGCAGCAGGGCTGCCAAGAGCCAAGGCAGGGACTCAAGCTGGGTGTGCATCACGGATGACGTAGAAAATGTGGTATAAATGCACAGCGGAATAGTCTTCAGACATAGAACAAAATTCTGTAATTTGTAGCAGCATATGTTAAAGTGAAGTAAGGCACAGAAAGAGAAGCACCACATGTATGTGGAAACTAAAAAGCTGACTTCAAAGAGGTCAGGAACAGAGCAGAGTTACTGGGGCCTGGGAGGGGCGGAAGTCGGCAGGAAGAAAAACCTCTGCTGTCCTCTAACACAGTAAGATAACTGTGATGACGAAGGTTCATTCAGTATGTCACAAGAGCTCAAAGAGAGGAGTTTGTCCGCAGAGAGAACTGTGTCTGAGGTGACAGACATGCCAGTTACCGCGTATCATCACGATGCACGAACTCCCCCATAACAGTGCACAGTCAATTAAAAAATGAAAATATATTTTAAAACGTTGATGGCTCTGGGATCTCATTATCCCTTTCTCCTCTTGATAACGTCTGCTCTGAAAAACGCTTTCATTCCTAGCTCTTCCAATACAGCAGCTCCTTCCTGTATTCTGCCAACTCTCAAATCTTCCTCCCAATTCTTCCTCTAACCTCGATGCATGTCAGACCATGCACATCCGAAAGGAAATGTGATGCCGTACCCCACAGTCCTGATTCTTCATACGGTTAGCAGAATCATCTGTCCAAACCAGAAATTCGACAGGTCCCCAAGCTCTCTCTCTCACTTGGCCTTACATCCAATTAGACATCACATTTTACAAATTCTACCTCAAATATTTCATGTGTAGGTTTCGTTCCCTCCATCCCCCCACCAGTTCTTTAATACGGACTCTAAAAATCTCCTGCCCAGCAATTACAGGAGCTTCCTTCTCTCTCTGATGTTATACTGACCCAAGATACTGCTGCTTTATATCTCTTGGAGTGAGCTTTTTGAAATACAGATTAAATCACTCTACCCTCCAATGTTAACCTTCAGAACAGTCTAAAGATCTTCATTTGGTATCCAAGGACATTTGTGACATTATGTCTCTACTTTCAGGAATAACCCTTTCTTATTCTTGCAGAAGTGTGCACAAGCCTGTGCCCTAGCTGCTTTCGTATTATCTACTGTGCCAGTTAACCCCGTCAAAGTGAAGTGGTCAAGAGCATGCTGGGTGGGGTCTGGCTGTGAGGGCACCTAGCACATGGCTTACACAGTTGTAGAGGCACAGAGGAGGGATCACAGGGCATGACTTTGGAGACTGTATCTGGTCCCTGTCCCCTTCCTTTCTGGCACTGTTCCCTGTGCTGCTTCTGGGCTACCATGCACTAACCAGCTTTGCTCCACCATATCCTTCTGTCATGATAGTCCTGCCTTGGAGCCAGCTGACCATGGACTGAACCTTGTGAAATCATGACCAAATTACACCTCTCCTCCCTTAAGGTACAGGTATCGGGCATTTTGTCCCAGTGACAAAATCTAAATCACGGATAACTGCTGTTTTCCTGTGTCTGTCTCCTTTAATGGGGCAATTCTTAACTATGAGAAGTTGCATGTAGGCTCTTCAGTGAATAAACAGGTGGCAGCTTTTGCTTGTAACTTCCTTTGTAGTTGGTGTTACTGAATCAATGGAAACTTTAGTCTTTTGCCTTTTTTATGAACAATCTCTGATAAAATCACCATCTAAATGGCATAGTCTAATACACACAGAATAGGCAACAACAACAAAAAAATTGTACTTAGTGTATAGAGGCCAAACCAAACAAAACATGACAAAATCTGACATGTTAGGAGATGCATAATTATGCTTACAGTGCAGGATGCTCATAGCTTTCTAGATGTCCTATGAAAAACAGTTAATAAGTGATAAAGAAGCTGCAGTTGGGCCCACATAATTTTAATGTAATCACCAAAGTCTACCTAAAGAGGCAAAATTATCCCTACAAGAAGAGGGTAGGAGCCAGAACAGCTGTGAGCCTGAAAACTTGTCTTTAAACCTAAAAAGACCAAAACGTCGTCTTTTCTGGATGGCACCATTTTCATATGCCAGAAACACCACTGCAAAGGTTTTAGTAATACAAAAGTAAAGGGAAATTATTGCCTCAGAAATATTTTAGGACTGAGGTAGGTCATCAATAATGAATGAATTAGTAAAATTACTACCAGTAATTATTTCAACTTACCTGATTATTGTAGGCATCAGGCGCAAGTTTCTTGTACATTGGTGCAATAAGGGTGGACAGATTTTGCAAGTGAGACTCTAGTTTCTCCTCCTGTACAGAATGAAGAATTCAGCATATTAAATTCTATATTCATTCTCTATATATTCAAGAGGTTGTCACATCATCCCCTCAAATGCAGGATGTGAAACACCTTTCTTAAGTTGAGAAAGGTTTTTGTTTGTCTGCATGTTTTCTGAATTCCTGTCCAAGGTTACACAAGCCAAACTACAGAACAGAATCCAGGTTTTCTACTCTGAACAGATCTTGAACACTCATACTTCTATTTGTCTGTCTTATTAAACAACTAAATCATCTTGAAAATATGACTATTGCTAATATCACCTACTCTTGTACGCACTATTAAGTGTCTGTTTTCGGTAAGTCGCCTGCTGGGGTGGGCAGGGGAATGAAGCCGGGTCCTCGAGGGGTCAGTCCTCCTCACTCTCCGGGCACCCACTGAGGCAGACGGGCTTTCAAAGCGTTCTCTGGGCTTCAGCTGTCTAGTGACGATCTCCGTATCTTACGGTGTTTACAGAGGTAGCATTTCTGAGGTTACAGTGATCTTCACAGAACTACTACAGATCACTGGACACTTCAAACGTGGACACAACTCTCGGGCTGGGTTTCTGAACGACTTTCCAAAGTCCACTTGTGAGAGGAAATGCCGTCAAATTCCTACTCATGCTCACAAAGGACAGAGTTTCCAAACGCAGTAGACCCCCGCAAAGCTGTGGTTCAGAGTTCAAGGCCTCAGTGGTTCGTGGATTTTTCCTTAGAACCTAATGAATAATTGTTCGCAGAAGCCCCTACAGTTTCCTGGAAACTGCAAAAATTCTCCAGAATTGGTTTTTTTGGGCGGGAGTTTTGTAAATAGTCAATCGGACAGCGTTATTCAGTTCTCCTTGCTGCTGACTGGCTGCTGCCCTGTAACCCATCTCCAGCAGGTTCATCAGCATTCTGCATCTTAACAGGTTGCTGCACCGCACGTAGCTATCCAGAGTGTTCTCAGTTTTGTTCTTAAGGCCCTGAGAGCCCTAAGATGCCACCAAAACACCCCGCACCTTCTAAGACTTTATTAGTACAGTATTTTATTACATTACATAACTGCAGGAGACGCTGAATATTTAGGGTTTAAACTATAAAAACAGGCATTTCTAGGCATTTTTCTGCCATATCTGAAATTCATGGTTTTTCACAATTCGCAGGTGCTCTAGGAATATAACCCCCATGAATTTTGGGGTCCCCTGTACTATGCTTTTGAAAACGGTAGATGATAACTCAGTGGTTTCAGTCCTATTTGGAAGTTCTCATTTAAAACTCGTTCTTGGTTTCCAAATTGCTCTGGGCCTCAGCTCAGACAGCACGAGCAGAGCTCACCCACCCAAGCTGCAAACCCATGGCGGTGGCCACACGTCCAGGGATGCTCTAGGGACTCGGTCCCTTCATGAATCCTGTGATGGATGGACGCTGATGGCATCTGGTGGACTAAGGACACTGCGAAGGCAGGACACCAGGAAACAGAGTCTTTGTGCTGGAAGCCTTGGGCTGAGTTTGCATCCTGTCAGTCAGCAGGGACAGCCACGTCCCCTCCCCAAAGCACTGGTCCCGCACACTGACAACCGGGTCAGGTCCATTTTCATATTAGATTTTTTGTTAACAAATTTTTTTTAAATGTCAGGAGGTACCAAACTTTGAAGGTGTGGAGGTTTCCACATACTGCCCTCTGCATAAGAGACGGAGGTGGCTTCTGACACTGCTGACTTGGATTATATGAAAAGTGGTTAAAGTGTAAACATTTATCAGTGGTGAAAAGCTCTCAGGGTGGAAAATGAGCTGCTACTTTTCATAAAACGTATTAAATATGTTTCTCTATTATGAAAAGATGCCTAGCATAGGTAAATAATGTATTTCTATTGAAAAAATTGTTTCTTTGAAAAAAGTTTGTCATGATTTCAAGTGCTTCCACACTTTATTATGACTTCATTTATTGTCATAGTCACAAATAATAAAGTTATAACTTTTTCCTTTTGAGAAACACAACATAAACCTTAACCGTACCTAAAATTCAAAAGACTTTTGAAGAAGGTGTAGTAATACTGAAAATATAGTCTGATCAAATACTTAGTACATTGTTATCTTTGCCTGCCTGCCTTCATCTTTTTGAGATACTGAGGTTTGAATCTGAAGCCTTGCACATGCTAAGCAAGCACTCTACCACTAAGCCACATCCCCAGCCCTTTTTCACTTTGAGACAAGTTCTCACTAAGTTGTTTAGGTTGGCTTCAGACTTGTGGTTCTCCTACCTCAGCCTGTTGAGTACCCGGGAAACATGCATGTGCCAACCCCCCCCAACAATACATTAAGATTTTCTGATCAGTTAACATATTCTAGACCACGTGCTGGCCTAAACACTGTTAAATTTGGTATCGATTTAAAAATTGTACTCTGGAGGAAAGAAAAATTCCAATAGCTTCACTATGAGAAATCACGCTCATTTCAACTGCACGTTTACATTAAAATTTATATTTTAGTTACTTGCGTAAATTCGATCTTATAGCATGTAAATAGGACCAGAAATGGCCTTTTCTGAGTGTGGCGGCCACGAACATGACTTCTGTAACTTGGTATCAACAGATAAAAGCAATCACCAACTCTGATTTAAACAATTAAGTTGCAGCCCTTTAAAACTCTGGATTCACATCACGAATAAATACACAATGCCATAAGTAGGAAGAACAGATGTTGCTCGGATTTTATCTGTTACTTTGGTATAGCACAGCTACTTTCATAAAATCTTAATGTGTTGTTTAGTCAAAACTGTATTCATCTGAGATGAAATTCTGTCCGTTAACGAGACCCAGCAGAACGAGTCGCGTCGTGTGCTTCCTCTGTGCCCGCCAGTTCTCTAGGAAAAACAGGCTGTATATCAGGAAATAAACCAACCTCTTTTGGATCATCTCCAAGCAGCTTAAATTTCCTTGGGATCTTGCTTCTGGCAAACTTACACCCGTTATAGTACATGCTCCACGAACAGCCGAAAGAGAAGGAGGCGCCGCAGGTCTCGGGGTCCAGCCCCTGGCAGGCGCACGTTCTCCTGCAACATCAAGGCACGCAGTTCAGGACAGGCACAGCGCCACCCCGCGCGCCGAGCTCCCGTCTGCGGCTGGCGTGCAAAGCGAGTTGGAGAAGTCTGACGCGCAAGCTTTGCGCAGTGGCAGTAGCGTAGCCAATGAGGTTTATCCGAGGCGCATTGTTGCTAATAGAAGTCTTACACAACTGTGTACTGGGCTGAGACAAGATTAAAACACAACTTAAAAACCCTCTGCAGAAAAAATGAAACCCTTCTGGGCTGGGTTTGTAGCTCGGTCGGTGGTAGAGCACTCGCCTGCCACGTACAAGGTCCTGGGTTCAACCCTCTGCACCACAAAATAACCTTTTCACTACGGTATAATAAACAGAAAACTACACATAATCTTATACTTTGAAAATGTTAAAAAAAAAAAAAAAAACAATGTTCCAGCTTCTCAGAAGGCTGAGACAGGAGAATCACAATTTGGAGGCCAGCCTATACAATTTAGCAAGCTCTTGTCCCTAAAAGGGCTGGAGGTGTAGCTCTGTGGCAGAGCTGCTGCCAGAATGGCTGGGCCCTGGGTTTAATCCCAGCGCCCCTCAATAGAAAGACAGTTCACAGATGGAGTATATACAGGTACAGAGCACCGAGTCAACATGCAGAACACTAGAGCACAGCACAGTCTCTTCTACTTCCTTCCAGGCACTGTCTTGCAACAGTACTTTCTCTCAGGATAGATTTGTCTTCCTTCTATTTATACTTGATTTATATACACATATATGAAAATAAAAATTTAAAACTTAATTCTGTCTGGATTTTGTCTATACTATTATGAGAATATTCATCTATATCACTGTATGCAGGTGTACTTTAGTGATTTTCATTCAGTACCATATTCCAATGTGTGAGTATACCATCACTTAATCATTTTATCATTGATGGACAGCCTTTTAGTTTCTAACACAGAGTATGATTATTATACAGCCCTAGTCAGATTTTGACCTACCTATTCCCCTTGTGCATACCTCCCAGAAAGTGTTAAAGACATCATATTACAGTGATGAGTATATACCCATGTTTACAGCAGCACAAATCGTAATAGCTAAGTCTTGGAAGCAGCCTACATGTCCATCAACAAATGAACAGATAAAGAAAATGTGGTATTTATACACAATGCAGTACTACTCTGCCATAAAGAAAGATAAACTTGAGTCATTTGTAGGAAGATGGATGCACCTTGAGACCATAACGTTTAATGAACTGAGACGCACAAGCTAAAATATCACATAGTTTCTCTTATATGAGAAATCCACATTATAAATAAAGAGCAAAATATAAGGTAATAGAAAATAGATCTTTCTCCAGTGGGAAGGGGATCAAGAGATGGAGGAAGGGGATGATAAAAGGAATTAAGATGTGTGCATGTACCAACTCCACACAAGGGATGTAAACACCAGGTACTCCAAACATGTACTAATAGAAATAAACAATGAAATAACCAAGAAAGGAAACTATGTATAAGTAGTCTATGAATATTATTTTGAAATTACATACATTGTGTATACAGAAATGTCAAAAGCCAAGAATTTTAGTGTAAAATGGAATCAAAGTAAATAACCTATAATCTTGACTATGGAAAGAAAAAAGTATGAATTCATGATCTGAATTAAATTTTCAAGCTGAGCATGGCTGTATATACTATAATCCCAGCACTTAGGGGGCTGAGGCAGGAGGATCACAAGTTTG
The DNA here is from genome assembly GCA_004026905.1 of Hystrix cristata. NCBI lineage: Eukaryota > Metazoa > Chordata > Mammalia > Rodentia > Hystricidae > Hystrix > Hystrix cristata. The sequence goes on along the minus strand of PVJO010014892.1, from coordinate 35,556 downwards.
AGGCCAGCCTGAGCTAAACAGCTAGATCCTGTCTCAGAAAACTAACAAATAAAATCAAAAACAGTTCAAGGTTTCTTTCTTAAAAATAGTTTACTTCATACATCATTCCTTGAGAAAGCCTCAAATTAATAACATTTCAGGAAAAAGAAACATCTAGACAGGGTGTGATTTCCAAATAGGATTTTCCATCAAAATGAACATAGATTAGAATCTCTGAAGTTTGACAACTAAAGACCTTAACCATGCATTATCCTGTCATTTGTTTGTAAACAATTTGATGATGGCCAATCAGCTGATAAGAAAAGGTTTTTAAAAGAATTTCAGCTAGTAAACACACAAGGAATGTTACAGTTGTACAGAAACTACCATTAGACAAATATCAACAAAAATGGTAGAATAAGGATCTTTGAAATTCCTGCATAAAAACAATGAGAATACTGGTAAAAAATGAACAGAACCAACTTCTCAGAAATATGGAAATTAACCAAAGGCTTGCAGCAATATTCAGGGAGTTTATTCAACAAACAATCAGAAAGACTGCGGGTGCAGGGCAGTGGTACAGAACTTGCTTAGCGTGCATGAGGCCCGGCTCTGAGTCCCAGCACCACAAACAAACCCAAAGTTTCAGTAAGAAGCATCAGCTTGGTGGTGTTTCTAACTTACCCTATGTTCATCCTCCCCACAGCTCCATGGTAGCCTTAAAAACAGCCTACATTCCTGATGAAAATCAAGTAGCCTGGCAGACACTGGAGGGCACCAAATGGGCTGGACATCCTCCAAAGTGCCATTCCCAGAGCGCTGACACTATGGGACTGGTTTAGTAGTTCCCTGGAAGACCTCACCGGTCAGGTTACCCTCATTTGATCCGACTTTGGAGCGCACCTAATGTGAACAGCCTTTTTCCATTTGAAGGCATTTGTTAAAAATAACTACAGGCAATTGCTGAATATTGCCACTGCATGAGACGGTGAATAACTAACTGCTGGAGTAATACAGAGTAACCAAAAAAGTATAAAATTTAAAACCGAAGAGCTAAGAATGTAGATCAGTGCTACAGTGCTTGACTACTATGCATAAAGTTCCCCAGCATGTCAACCTCGAAAAAAAAGAGAATTTGAAAACTAAGATGTCCCTAGGAGGCTTTAAAAAGCTTCACTACATTCCTGGAAATCTGCATGGATGTGTAGGACTGTTGCACACACATCGGTTCCCAAGAAAGCCCTCAACTATCACTACCATCTAGTCTTGAAACTCTTGAGCAGCAAGGAATGCAGGCTAACCCGGTGTTGTGAACAACCTGGCTGAGTGCTGAATGCCTGTCCCAGGACATCTAAGCTCTCCTTGGCAGAGAATGACTGATTTGGCACCTCATGAAACTCTCTAGCCAGGCACAGTGGCTTACGCATATAATCTCAGCACTTGGGAGGCTGAGGCAGGAGGATCACCATGAATTCAAAGCCAGCCTGAACTGTGTAGTGAGACCCTGTCTCAAAACAACAACAACAACAACAACAAACCTCTCTAATCATTAGCCCACCATTAAACTAACCAAAGACTTCATATCTATGAATGACAAAGAATCCAAGCTTTACAGAGTAGTTCAAAAAATCATAAGCCAAACTAACAACAATAACCAGAATCCAGAACAAATTCAAGGGTGAGGAAACGGGAATGTGATTTCCAGCATTATCACATTATATTGTTTAAAATGTTCAGTTTTCAACAAACTGTTACACCACACACAAAGAAGTATGGTCTATAAGGAGGAAGGAAGGTGATCGACGGAAGTGATCCTTGAGGAAGTCCAGATGTTAGCTTCCAAAGACTCTAATTCAGCTATTTCAACTATGGTCAAAGAACTAGGGAAAACTGTTTACATAACTGATAAGAAAGGAGAAAAGCAGTGTATCCTCAAAGGGAAGAAAAAAGAAACCCAAAGAAACATACAAAATATATATATATTTTGAGACAGGATCTCACTGTGTAGTTCAGACTGGGCTTGAACTCACTATGCAGCCCAGGCAGGCCTTGAACTCGTGGTGATCCTCCTGCCTCATCCTCCTGAGTGCTGGGATTAGAAGCATGCTGGAATTACAAGTATGCGTGATCACGCCTGGCCAGAAAATATAATAAGGAAACAAGCTGAATTCTGGAGCTGAGAAAAAGAATAACTAGAAAAATTCATTAGACACGTGAAATGTGAATTTAGGTAGGAGGAAGAGAAAGGGGTAGGACTTGAAAATAGGTCAATGAAAACCATTTATTTTTCTTTTTGTTTTCAGATTGAATAAGCATATAACTGTGGAATACCACATAACAAATTAACATATGTATCACAAGAGTCCCCAAAATGTACGTAAGAATAAGGAACAGAAGGAAATACTGACCAAAAACTGTCAAAGTTTTGTGAATGTTAATATACAAGTCCGAATAACTCAACTGCCTCCATGCAGCATGAACTCACAGACCACCACACCAAGAAACATCGTAAAGGGCTTAAAGCCCAGGACAAAGAGAAAACCTGCTTTTCCCCCTTCTCTCTTTCTAGTTCTCCTATTTTTGAATATTATCTTAGCAGGAAGGGAAAAAAGGAAAGAAATGGGAAAGGGAAATCATGGAAAAATATGAATAAACCTGCTGTAAATAGGGAAGGAGGGAACAGAAGGGAGGGGAAGGGGAGAGAACCAAGATGCACCATGTACAGGTACAAAATAACAGTGATGAATGTGATCATTATGTATACAATGTACCGATACACGTTCTTGGTTAAAAATAAAAAAGAGAAAACCCAAAAGGCATCTCAATAGGGTTAACAACTGATCTCTCATCTGAAAAATGGCAGCTGAAAGACAATGGGATTGCATATTAAAGTGCTGAAACTTCAGATAGGAGTGAAGTAAGGAAAGGAGTCCCAATGTTTCCACCCTAAGGAAATGATAAATATTCATGGATATACATCTGTTTAAGCTGATTTAATCACTGCATAATGCACACATGTATTAAAACATCATATGGCATCAATTTATGTATCATTTAAAAATAATAAAGTGCTACAAGAAAAAGACTGTGAGGGGACCGAGAAAAAAAAGAATTGATGTACAGGTACAAAAATTATGTACAGGTACAAATTACCTATGATGAATATGATCACAATGTATATCTAAAACGTACCAATAAAATTAATGATGGCGACAACAAAAAAGCTAGATGATGTAGCCTACTATTTCACTATATCACTACTACTACGTGGTACAGCCTTTTGCTCCTGGGCTATAAACCTGTAGAGTGTAGTACTGTACTGAACACTGTAGGCAACTGTAATGCAATGATGAGTATTTGCATATATAAACACAGAAAAAGTACAATGTTATTATGTGATAGGAAAAAGGAAAAGACTTAACCAAGAATTCTATATCTAGTAGAACTATCCTTCAATAATGAATAATAAATTAGGGCACATGCTAATAAATAATCTGATTGTTTGTTATTATCAGGTCTGACCTACAAGAAAAACTAAATGAGTTCTTCAAGCTGAAAAAAAAAAAAAAACACTAGATAGTAACTTGATAGTTACCAGATAGTAACTTGAATCCAACTAAGAATATAAAAAGCACCAGTAAAGGCAAATGCATAGTAACTACAAAAGTATGAGTGAATTTTGCATGAGCAATAATCTGTTCTTTTTTTTTGCATAAAGCAATAATCTATTAATGTGCATGGAATGTATAAAAAGTAATAAAAAGAAGAAAACAGAGCTATGTAGAAATGTTTCCATATAGTACTCTGACTAAATTATTATTACTCCAAATTAAGTAATTATAAAGTGTCAGTTGTAATCCCTAAAGTAATGAGAAAATAATTCCACAAGGTATAGTGAAAGAAATGAAAACAGAGTGCAAAGGTTAACTGGAAAATATATATTGAAAATACACACAACAGAGCTGATAATGGGTAAACAGAGAAAAAGACAGACAAGAAGGTAGCTATAAATCCTGCCTTCAGCACCAACCCCCCAAAAATCCTGCCTTATCTACATTTGCATTAATATATATGGTTTAAATACAAGTAAAAGGCAGGTAATGTCAAAATACATTTTTAGAAATGATCTAGCTATATACTACCTAAAAGAGACACACTTTAGGTTTGAAGACACACATAGGCTGAAAGTGAAAGGGCAGAAAAATGTACTTCATGCACAGTAAAAGGGAGCTGGAGGGCTGGGTGTGCAGCTCTGTGGTGGAAGGCTTGCCCCGGATGCACAGGACCCTGGTGTGACCCCAGGACTGGGGGACGGGGTAGCATGAGCTGGAGTGGCTATTCTAACATCAGCCAATATAAGCTTTAAGATAATATTACCAAAGACAAACAAGTACATCTTATAGTGAAGCAAAGTTCAATCCATTAAGATGATACAAAAATTATGAACATATATGTATCTAACAACAGTACACCAAAATACACAAAGTAAAAATGACAGAGGTAGACAAAAATAGCCAAATTCAGATTCTATTTTCAACCATCGGTAGAACAGTTAGATCAAAGATAAAAAAGCTGTGAAAAATACTGTAAACCAAATAAACTCACAATCATCTACAGAATGCTACACTCAACAGCAAAATAATACGCACATTCTTCATGTGCACAGAGAACACTCTCCAAGACAAATGTCATGTTCTCTGATGAAAACTACATGTGATTAACAGAAGTGAAGCTGGGTACTTAATAAATATGTGGAAATGAAATGACACACTGTATAATCAGTAGATTAAAGAAAAATTATGAAGGGAATTAGAAAATATTTTGTGGTAAATGAAAATGAAAACTCAGTATCCCCAAACTTTGTGAGGTAAAGGTAAAGCACTGCAGGAAGGAAATTTATGGCTTTAAAAACCTATTTTAAGAGAAAATAAAGTTCTCAAATCAAATCAATTTTCCACTTTAAAAAACCTGTATGTCCATCAACAGATGAATGAATAAAGGAAATGTGCTATTTACACACAGTGGAGTACCACTCTGCCATAAGAAGGATACACTTGAGTCATTTGTAGGAAAATGGATGCACCTTGAGACCAGAATGTTAGTGAAATAAATGGGACATACAAGCTTAAATATCGCATGATTTCTCTTATACAAGAAACCCAAAATATAAATAAAGAGCAAAATAAAAGACAGATAATAGGAAGTGAATGGGAAGGAGATCAAGAGGAGGAAGGAGGGAAAGAAGGGGATGAAAAAGGGAATTAATATGTGTTACATACATGTACCAACTCCACATGAGGAATGTAAATGTGTGCTGTAAACATGTACTAATAAAAAAACCAGAAAATAACGAACTAAACACAAAACAAAGAGAACGAAGGAAATACTGAAGATTAGAGTGAAGATTAATGAAATAGAGAAAAGTAAAAGAAAACAAATAGTAGTTGAAAAGATAAACCCTTTAACAAGACTGATGAATAAAGAGAGGACTCAAGCTACCAAATTCAGCAGTGAGAGAGGGGGCATTGCTATTGACCTCACACAAATAAAAACTGTATAAATTATACAGGGACACTGTATAAATTATGTTTCAACAGATCAGATAACCTAAATAAAAAGGAAAAATTCCTCGGTGTTGGGTATTTAGCTCAGTGATTAGAGTGCTTGTCTGGCAAGCACAAGGCCCTGAGTTCAATCCCCAGCACCAAAAAAAAAAAAAAAAAAAAAAAAAAAAAAAAAAAAAAAAAAAAAAAAAAAAAAAAAAAAAAAAAAAAAAAAAAAAAAAAAAAAAAAAAAAAAAAAAAAAAAAAAAAAAAAAAAAAAAAAAAAAAAAAAAAAAAAAAAAAAAAAAAAAAAAAAAAAAAAAAAAAAAAAAAAAAAAAAAAA
>PVJO010014892.1:0-29591 GCA_004026905.1 Hystrix cristata | reverse complement strand
AGGAAAAATTCCTAAAAGACAGAAGCTACAACAGTGAAGAATAAAAACTCTGAATTGACCTACAAGTACAAAGAGTGTATCCACAATTAAAAGCTTCCACAGTGCTTCAGTTTCTGATCTGGCAAAGAGAAAGCTCACAAGTTGCCGCTTCATCTTATCAAGGGAGAGGGGATCAATCTAAGAAACCTAATACTTCTTCAGATGTCAGAAGTGAGACCACAGTGCAAATCACTGAACCCAGACTTGAGACAGGGAGGTAGACGCCGAGAATGAGACTCAGAGGCAGAAACTTCTGGGGGAACAGTGCTGCTGTAGGAAAGCTGAACTCGTGGATGACTAGAGGCTCCGTGTGCGCAGCTTTGAGAGTGAGCCTCTCCAGAAGCATCTGGTCGCAGTGGAGCCCTCACACTTTTTGAGTTTTTACTTCCAAGAGTCTGATCTTGTTCCTACAGAGAATACTGGGTTACAAATCGCCCCGTGCATGCAAACAGCTGGGAGAAAAGAAATAGTTTTGAACATGTCACACTATTCTGTTCTTAACAAGGTCTCTCTTAAGGGCAAACTCTTTAATCACAGCCTGCCGTGCTGAGGTGGGGTTTCATGAGTCTGCTGACTTGGAGGCAGGCAAGTGTCCAACAATAGCTCACACTAGCCTGCCATGTGGAAGGAGGGAAACACCAGCTCCAACACCACTGTGACAGATGAAAGAGAGAACACCACTACGGATCCCACGGATGGCAAAAGGGTCAGAAAGACTATTATGAAATGAATGCCCACAAATTTGATGGTCGGGATGAAATGGACCAATTTCTTATAAGACACAATCTACCAATGCACAAAAAGAAAGACAATCCGAGTAGGTTTGAATCAATTAAAGGAAATGAATCACTAATAACTTTCCAATACAGAAAGCCCAGATTCAGGTGAGTTCCATGATATCTACCAGACATCTTAGGAGGTGGTTATACCAATTCTCCACCACCACTTTTAGTGGATAAAGACAAAATACTTCATAATTCATTCCCCAAGGCCAATATTACTCTCACACCAAACCAGACAAAGTCCTCACAAAAACGATAATTATAGGCCAATGTCTCTTATGGACATGGATGTAGAAATCCTCACCAAATAGCAAATCATATCCAACAATGTATATAAAAAAATAACACGCTACCACCAAGTGGGATTATAATGTACCTCAACCAAATAAGATAGACTGCTTTAAATTTGAAAATAAATCATTATAATCCATCAGTAAGATAAATGTGACTGTTAATCCTGATACGTAAATTTCACTGGATGAAGAAGTGCCCAGCAGGTTAGTAAAGCACACTCCTGGGTGTGGCCTTGAGCAGTACACATGGCCCCCCCCACCCTCCCGGTGACCATGCCTGGCTCTGCTTCATGGCTGCCACGAGCTAAGCAGCTTCGCTATCCTGCCCTTCTGTCATGAGGTTTCTGCCCTGAAGTCTGCTGACTACGGACTGTATCCGCTGAAGTTGTGAGCTAAATTAAATAGTCCCTCCGTTAAGCTGTGTCTCAGTGATGGGAAAGCTGACTAATACAGAAAACTGTATTAGTTTTCTGCCAGGAATGGGATCACTGCTGTGACTGTACCTGGCCGCACGATGTGCAAGACTTTGCAAGTGGTTTTGCATGTGCAAAGGAGGTTGGAAAAGTTTGGACATGTGACTAGAGAAGCCTCAGAATATACTCAGCTGAGCCCGATGGATGATTCTGGTCAGAGCCGAGAAGACAAGAATGGGGACAGTAAAAGCCAGGCTCAGGAGGTTTTAGTTGGGAACAGGACTCCACTGGCACTTGAACTAGAAACATATCTGATACAAGACTATTGTTCAAAATACACTAACAACAAAAATTTTAAAAAATACACAAACAGTGGAAATTCAACAATATGAAAAAAAAAAAACCCATGATTTTAAAAACGGGCCTAACCCTCACCCCCCCAAAAAAAGGGTTGGGGATTTAGCTCAGATGGTAGGTGCTTGCCTCGCAAACACAAGGCCAACATCCAAGAACATACACAGATGGGAATTAAGGGTATGAATAAATGGTCCACATGGTACAGTTTAAAGCAAATGCACATTAAGGCAGAACTGAAGGATCAGCTTTAAAGTGGCCAAAATCCAAAACAGCACCCACATGAACTGCTGCTGAGGATGCACAGCACCAGGAACACTCATTCCTGCTATCAGGAATGAAGAGATGGCAGTCACTTAAAGTTTTTCTTAAATTAAGCATGCTCTATCCAGCAATCGGGGTTGGTATTTATTGAAAGGACTTGAAAACTTGGGTCTGTGGAAAAACCTGGCACTGATATTTATAAGAACTTCACTCATAATTGCCCAAACTTGGAAGAAAGCCAGATGTTCTTCAGTGGGTGAGGTGATATATAAGCGGTAGAACCTCCACGTAATATTCCCAGATAATGGAATATTTTTCAGCTCTACTGAAAAATGAGATATCAAGACATGGAGAAACCTGAAATGCATGTTAGTAAGTGAGAGAAATAGGCCTGTAGCATTACAACCACATGACATTCTGGAAAAGGCAATTCTATGGAGACAGACAAAAGCAAGATCAGCATTAATGTTGCTGGGGGAGATGATGGTGGACCACAGCAGGGCTTTGAGCACTGGAACTACTCTCTGTGATACTCAAATGGTGGGTGCAGGTCACGTCAAGAGAGATGTGCCTAAGCCACGGAATACAGAACACCAAAATCAGGCCCTGTGTGAACTGTGAACTCTGGGTGACACAGATGTGTCAGTGCGACTCGCCAGTCCCCAACACTTGGACCACTTTGGTGGAGAGGTTGAGGAAGGCTTCGTGTCCACAGGATTCCGAAATACAGAGAAGGGAACACTTCCCAAAGCATTCTGTAAGGCCGACATTATCCTGATACTAAAACCAAACACATCATAAGAAACTATAGGACAACCTGCCTTATCATTATAAATGTAAAATTCCCCGAGAAAATGCTAGCAAACTGAATCCAGCAATGTATAAAAGGAGGTGTGCCTTACAGGCAAGTGGGATCTATCCCAGAAATGCAACGATAGCCCGATGCACAAAATTAATCAATGTACTATACGAACAGGATAAAGAAGCACATGGTCACTTCATTAGATGCAGATAAAACATTTGCAACAAATCTGACACCTTGTCATGATGAAAACGATCGACACACTAGCGATAAAAAGGAACTTCTGAACTTGATAGAAATCTGAAAGAAAACTAAACACAGTACTTAACAGTGTGAAACTGAAAATTTGCCCCTAAATTGAAGCATGGAACAAGGATGTTTGCCCTTGTTAATTCTTTTCATATATTTTTGAGGTCCTAACTAGGGTAATTAGGCAAAAAAAAAAAAAAAAAAAAGAAAGAAAAAGAAATAAAGGCACTTGAACTGGAATGGAAGAAGTAAAACATTTTAGTTTTAGATTACATGATCTTATATGTAGCAAACTGTAAAGAATCAACTCAAAACTCTTAGTGTTAACAAAACTATACCAAGTTGGCAGGACGTAAGAGAAATATATACGAATCAAACAAGACTGTGCGCCAGAAAGAACATAAAGTGGCTACTAAAAGGCTTTGTTATTCCAATCAGGGGTCACTAAAATATTATTAAAATCAGCATGACAGTCATTTTAGTATGACTTGGAACTTCACTCATGGTGAAATCATAATTTAATAGAGCAAAGAAAATAAAAATGGTCATCTATATAACTGACTTTTTAAAAATTCTTAGTCTTTTCAGTCCCATTTGAACTTCTAAATTGTAAAATATTTTAAGTGAAAATAAGATCAGCTATTCAAATGTATTCCATATAGAAAAACTAGAAAAATAAATTCATCCAATATTTTAAAAAAACCTATCAATTTGTAAACTAACAAAATAATGGAAACAGGCAATAATCATGAATGGATGCCAAATTACAATGTGAAAATTTGATGGGGAACCCTGAACACTGTAAAATCAGGAAATCAGAAGCAAGGAGGCATTATGTGCCTTCTGATGGGTATGAAGAATTACGACTTCAGCGCCACTCTTGTAATGTGTATACACATGTATTATTTAACAACCTAGCTACACATGTATCCCTGATATTCGTGAGAAAGGAATATGTCAAAGGAATAAGGATGGAATCGGCTAAATTTAGAACACAGGATGCTTTACACAGAAAACTGTATGGCCACTAATAAATCAATTCCTAAAAAAAGAGGGGAAGTCTTATAAATAAAAAGAAATCTATGAATTGTATAATTTATTACAAAGAAGTTGTATTTAACATTTACACTATGTAACAGGTATCAAGGGGGACCATTCCACTCAAAAGCCTCAATCGAGGCAAGGGGTGCACACTTCCTTTTTCATTATCTTTTTTTATGTGTGTGTTTAAATGGGATCTGATCAGGGGATTTCAAATGACATACTCTAAACACAGCCCAAATATTATATACTCTGAACACAGTCTGATATTAAAGAATTAGCAATGTTGACAGAAATGTGGCTAGGTTTTATATTTAAAACATTTCTTACTATTAGATATACAAGTGCTTACAGGTGAGATGATGTGGTATCTTTCTTTCTCTTTGAAAAACTAGATGGGGCAGGGATAAAAATAAAATTGGGAGAAGCCAGGAACGGTGGCAGATGCCTATGTTCCCAGCTATTTGGGAGGCTGAGGTGGGAGAATGAGTTTCAGTCCAGCTGGGAAGCTTAGCGAGACCCTGTCTCAAAAAAAAACCAAAAAACAAAAAACAAAAAAAAAAAACACACACAAAGCATTCCTGGGTTCAGTCCACAGTACTTCAAAAAATATTTTTAAAATGGCAAGAAATAAATGAAAAAACATTGGTAAAATACTGACTAATATTAAAGCTGTGTGATAAATCCATGGGATTCATTCTATTTTATTCTTCCTTTTAGGTATGTTTGGAAAATTTCATAATTTAAAATTTCTGCAAATGTTTATGTAATAACATCCATTACGCAAAAGACCTTTCTGGCTCTTCCTTTGGATGACAGACGCACTCCCACAAAACAGATTAGGCTTAGTCATAAAACAGAAATCTTCAGTGGAGAAACATCTGGTGTGGCCCAAAGGAAATGTAAAAATCTTTCTGGACATCCCGTGAAGGACACTCCTGAGTCCTTCCCCAGACTCACGGTGGCGGGTGGTCAGGAGTGTGCGATGGGGATTCCTAAGAACTCAGTGATGAGGTTCACGCAGCTTTGAACACGACACAGAGTCAGCAGCCCCAACCTGAGATTATTCATTCCTGGCAAAAAGTCCTAATTTTAACTTCTGCCAGCCTAAAATAAAATTTATTTATGAGGTAGAAGAAACACCATAAGCTATCTCTGGTTGAAGACTCTACTGCTATTGGCTAAGAGTCTACTGTAATCACATATTGCTTAAATTTTAATTATTTTTAATTTTGGGGAATTGCTCTAAGTATGCAGAAACCCCAGCTTCAACATTACCTGAATAATTACACATCTTTATCACGAAATTCCAGACAAAACCAAAAGTGGACAGACAGGCTTTTCAAATGTCTTCCTCACTGCAATGTGTCTCTGACAAGTTCTGGACTTGCCACATACTTGGGTCTAAGTAGAATTCTGCTTTTAAAACATGAGGTTATTCTGCAGAAACAAATTAAAAAAAAAATTTAGGGGATGGGGTGTGGCTCAGTGATGGAGCCCTTATCTAGCATGCATAAGGACCTAAGTTCAATCCCCCAGCACTGCAAAAATAAACTTAAAAATAAAACACACAGTGTTACTGAATTCCCAAGAAGGAAAAGCGAGACCCAGGTTGTGAGCCCAGGTTTCCAATGGGAGCCCAGGCTGTTGGAACTTTTATCTTCTTTCCCATTAAAGGCACCTATGCATACTTTTTCCAGAAAGAACAGAAATAGGGTAGACTGGAAAGTATTTTGCAATTCAGGTGTTACATACTAGCAACGTCTACCTGCCAATTCTTCATTGTAATCACACCCACACCATCAAACCAGGGGAGCCCAGGTCTCACAGATGCCAACACCCACTTTCCCATTAAGAAGGTAACTTTTTAGAGCACTGATCACTGACTTGCTCCCCAAAACCCACAGAGCACCGCTGTGTTGACACAACGTTGGCAAAACTTCCAGACTCAGTTACAGTCAGCAAAAGGACAAATCTGCTTGGGGCTGTGCAACGGGCATCGCCACAACCTTGGTAAACTGCTTTGTATTTGGTGGATGCAGAGTTAGGACAGACGAAAGAAAGTGCAAAATTAAAAATTATTTCTGAACCGATCTGAGCAAAATAACTACTGATTATTTCAATGCAGCCTGACAACTCAGCTGGTCTTCAGGGTTCTGCACAGAGAGACAGCAGAGGGATTAGAGACAAGTGCTGGCTTTGGCTTCCTGCTAAGTAGACGGACTCAAAAACAAAAAATTAACCAATGGGCCCACTGACTATATGTAACTGCATATCCTTGTCATCCTAACCCAAAATTTTCATTTTCCTAGAAAATATGTTTAGCTATAGTTAGGAATTTCTCATTATTTAGCAGTGGTATACACGGAAGCAATCTGATTACCGTTGTGGAAAGGAAGTGAAAATTAGCTATTTCTACAGAGCTTCTACAGATCCTGTGCTTGTACTACAGATCTATACTGAAGTTCCTTGACCTTTCGCACCGCGCTTCCCTCGTCTGAGACACCAGGACACATGAGCAGGGCCAGCTCTCAGGAAGGCATCAGTACCACAAGGACACACACGGATTTTCTCCGTCCTGGAACAACTGAGGCCATGTGAGGAGAGACGCTCAGACCTGCTCCTAATTCATGACCACCCTGAGTGTACAAAACACTGTTTCGTGCAAGCACCTCAAATTATTCATGCTAGCAAATCGTGACACTAACAGTGAAGTAGGCATTTTGGTCTCTGCTTTATCAATGTAGAAGAGCAGCCAGGTGTGGTAATGCAGGCCTAGAACCCCAGCACTGGGAGGCTGAGGTAGGAGGATCACTGAAGAGTTCAGGCCGGCCTGAACTACACAGAGAGACCGTGTCTCAAGCAAAACAAAACAAAGCACATGCACATGCAAGATCGAGGCTCGCCCACCCCTACCCCACACCCAGGGCAGTCCCAGGTCACTTACTCCTCGTTGAGGGCGCAGCGCCGGTTGGTGAGCGTGCCGTACTTGCGCAGCGTCTCCTTGAGCTCGCTGTACAGCTGGTCGGCCAGGGCCGGCGGGATCCCCTCCCACACCAGGATCAGCACCACGATCACCGCCGCCTCGCACGTGTGGCCCGCGCGCTCCCGCACCAGGCAGAGCAGCTTCTCCTCCAGCGAGCGCCTGCGGATCACCTGTGGGTCCCCGCCGCCCGCACCGCCCCGATGAGACAGGGTCACTGCGGGCAGGCGACAGTGCGGTCTACCCACAAGCCCACGTGCGGCCGAGCAGGGCGGACTCATCGCGCCTACCTCTGCCTTACTGCCCTCTATGCCGAGCCACCCAGGGGCCCGAGGCGGCAGGTGCAGCACCGCTCCTCAGTGCTGAGCAGGCTGGCGGCAGGTGCAGCACCGCTCCTCAGTGCTGAGCAGGCTGCAGCCACAATGCAAGCCACCTGCTCTAAAGCCAGGGCTAGAGCTGGCGTGGTGGCGCACACCTGTGATTCCAGCACTCGGGAGGCTGAGGCAGAAGGATTACCAGGAGTTCAAGGCCAGCCTGGGCTACATAGTAAGACCCTGTCTCAGAAAACAAAAATAAAAACAAAAACAAAACCCCCAAACAAAACAAAAGCTAGAGCTCCATCAGACATACAAGGGCTGAGTTTGAGGTTTTCATAATTGACCGTATTAGGAACATGGAAGGCATTTAAAGGATAAAGCACCATTTCTTCATATTCCAAGAATTACTCTTTAAGCAGACAACAGAATGGACCTCCAATTTACTACTAAAATCTTGCAATTAAACACAGTCCACTTATGACCTTAAAAGGAATATGCCTTCTTAACAGAGAACACATGGTAAATACAGGCATGTTCACTGGGCTGGTGTGAGCTTCGACCTGGCAACCCGATTCTCAGGGTTAGTCAGAACACCCGGGACTGAGGACCAGCGCACTGCCAGGCCCTACTTACCCATTTAGCAATAGGACATCCCTGAGAACTTTTGCCTTCTTTACCAGTATAGATGACTCTTTCGATCCTAATAGCGTCACCCTTCTGTCCAAACCTTAAAGAAACCCACAGAAACACACACAGACACAATTAGCAAAGGAACTCAGGAGGCAAGCAACATATCTGACATTCGAGCACAATTTATTCTATGACCACATCCTGAGAAAGGAATGGTTTAAAAAACAGTTTTAAGCCAATCAAACTGGATAATAGTCTTTAAGTCTTGTTTTTCTCCAGTATCAAAATATACTGAAAATTGTAATGAACTGTTTTATAACTTTGTTGAGTGAAAATTATGGGAAGGCTTATTTTTATACATAATTTCACAAAGCACAAAACTTCCAGTTAGTTTGCTACCTCCAGGCTTGTAAAATATGTGCTATTTTATTTTTGTCCTTTACTAAACTTAACTGTTTTAAAATTTAAGGAATCATCATAAATTTTTGCTAGAGCTGTTCTTCTTCAAAGAATAGTTATATTGTTTTAAAGGGACCTGGCCAATAATTAGTATCCAGCCACTCTGAAAATATAGATAGTTCTAGAAATAGACTCTCTTTCCCCTTATGACCAAAGCACTATGTATTGCTTACTAATAATAAAAGTGCAATTAAAGGAATTCACTACTTCTGCCAGGGTTCTAGCTGGGTAATTACTGAGTGAGTTCCTACACGATAATTCAGAAATTAATACTTTGGAACTAAGCAAGCATGACACTGTGTTCCTGCCGCCCACGTGCATGCTAATGGGTCCTCTGTGGATGGACAGCCGGGCTGCCAACAGCTGTAGGAAAGGCCCTCTGCGTTGACCAGCTTCCTCCTAGCATCTTGTAGAAGTTAACTGTGATACAGGCAAATGCTACCACACTTGGGACTGATAATAAGTCATAGAAACAAACCAGCTCTCAACAGACTCTGTCTCTTGGTAACTCTCTGCACACAGCACTGGGGAGTGAACCTCAGTGATTCCTTTCTCATATTCCTGTTAGCACCCGTGCCTGGCAGGCTGCGGGCTGATTCTCATGTGTGCCCAGGTTCGCTGGCATCTGTCTCAAAGTGGGCAGCCTGAGAGGGTGAGCAGACGATGAGCCCTGTCAAACATTGTGACTTTCTGGTGAATGCACAGTGTGGAGTGCTGGCAACCCCGGAGGAGCTGAGCCTGCTAATAACCACTCAATTTACAATTGTTTACTATGTTGTGCGGGAAGGCTGGAAAAGTCTGACATATACAAAAGGATAAACGGTAATCTGCCCTGTGCCTTTGCATTAATTACCTTTCTTCCATGATTTCTCTAATAGCTGCCACATTAGGACCTGCTCCTAGATGGGTATAAAAAGGACCTTCATCTTTTTCAATAATTTGCTCTGTTGAGATAATAGAAGATTATTATTTTAGACCTCAATTATACTAAATATAAAGGCTACATCCACAAAGATTATCCCCCAGTGCCACATGAAGGGCTGTGACTTAAAAAATTTTTTTTCTTTACAATGAGTAAATTGATGGACTCATCTATTAGAAAAATGTGCCCAATAACTAAGTATATGTGCGTGATGGCTACTGAAAAAATTACTAAATTACATTTCAGATACGATATATAAGGAATTATTTTAAACCAAATAAGTGGGACTGAATAAAGAAAACAGTGAAGGAATTAGAAAGTATTATATGTAACATAATTTGATTTTTTCGAACTAAAAATAAAAAATTTTAAAGCTAACTAGAAGCCTTTCCTGCCACTTGGATATAAAAAGATTTAAAAAAAAAAATTCCCGTCTCACACACCTCCCCGCCCCGCCCCGCCTCGGGTATTACTAGGTTTATTGTCCAGGATGCCCTTTTCTGGTTGTTTTCCCACAACATTTAAGTACTCTGTTTTGAAAATAAGATTATTCAATCAAGGCTCAGGTTTTTGTGTTTTAGAGCAGTTTGATGGGAGTCGGGGTAAAAGGAAGAGGCAGTCTGCCAACCACTGCAGATGGAGGGTGGGAAGGATCAGGATGAGAGATGGCGAGGGTGGCCGGAACAACCCACTGTTACTGTGACACCTGTGGGATTTTAGGCACACACAGAGAGGGGCAGGATGGGGAGGCTGGGGCCATCAGCTTTATGCCTCTGACATTTGTCCTTTCAAACGTTGGCTACTGTAGCCAAGCGGGTCACCGCCCATGTGAGGATCTGCGTCCATCGGCAAAAATGTTTCCTTATTCTCACGGACCTGTCACGTACTCTTAACAAAAAGCTGTTGTTTAAAAGGTCCCATTTTTATCAAGAAAGGTGAAATGTTAAAGAGAAAATGGAATCGAATTAGTATAAATCACAATGTTTTAAGTGTATAAATGGAAAAAGGGTAGTAACTTCATGAGTACCAGAGCCTCAGCATTAGAATTTCCCCAACTCGCCAAGACTAAAGAAGTAATTTCCTCACTGTCCAGAAGTCTTGCAAACCTACTAATATACGTAAGCTTGAATTTGAAAAAAAAAAAAATTAAAAGTTCCTACATTAGTTCGCACGTGGCAGTTACTTTTTAATGTTAATAGATTTTTCCTTTATTTCCCTGCCTGTATGTCTCTCCAGGAAAATGATTTCAGAATTAAATAGATGAATTAATCTGAAACAGATACGTTTCAATTTTAGAGGGTCTAAACGGAGGGAAAAAGGAACGTGCACAATTGTTTAAATTTTTTGGAAAAAAACTGCACGTAAAAGTGAGGTTTTCTCTCTCACAGTACAAGTACCTGTAATTTAAAGACAAAAAAAAAAAAGTCAACTTCAGATCTTTATGAGCCTTTTCAAATTGCTCCCAGACTCAGTATTTTTTGAAAAAAGGAAAAAAAATCCCGTATCTGAAGACAAATCTGCTACCTCTGGGTCAGCACCGTGGACTTCGGGCCACCTCTGGACTTACCTACGCACCGGCAGGATGGGAAATCATACTGAGTTTTGACAGGTGTATCCAATAAATTTTTTATAGGCGTATCTAGTAATTTGGAAGGTGACTCTAAAAAATTATTGAGAACAGAGCCAGCTGTTCTTTTGGTTGGTGTCTTTTCAGAAGGAGCTGTTTGCGGCTCTGCCACCAGGGCATGGCCGTCACGCTCTGCGGCAGTCGCCTGTCGGGACAGCACCGTAACGGGCCCCGACATCTCGACTTTTATCTGTTTCTGTGACTTGAGAGCGAGAGCCTTATGGTCAAACAGCGACTTGACCTGGAACTGCTTCAGATGCTGTTCCATGGTCTCCAGGATGCTCTTGGGCTGCACGTGGTCACAGCTTGGGGCCGGAGCCTCTTGCTTGGTTGGCTTCTTCCACATTTTGGGGTCTTGCTGCAGGGACACGGGGCGCATACAGGCGTGGGGCTTGGACCCCGGTTCTATCTTGACCGGCCGGTTTGCCTGGCAGGGACGAGGCTCCGCCTGGGGCTGCTGCGCTTGCTGCTGTCCCTGCCTGTGCAAGAGGTGCCACCTCAGCGCCGCGTGCTTCTGAATGTCCTTCTGGGGAGGGGCCTGAGGGTGACTTCCTCCCTGCTCAGGTGCAGGAAAAGCCTTGGCTTGGTGATGCGTCAGGCACCTGTGCTGCGCCAGCTGCGCAGTCTGCCGCGTGGACGCATCCTGGCTTCTGCCCGTACATCCCTGGAGAGCAGGAGCTTGCGGCTGCTTCTGCTCTCCTTCTTGAAAGCACCTGTGCAGAATATCTTGCCCTGGAGTCACATTGTTTGGAAAATATTGCAAGGGATGCAAGTGTTGGGTCTTGGTTCCTGCAAAGAGTTCAGAACATACACTCCGTTCTTTATTCTCCGAGACTATGTGTGTGTTTGAGCAGGAAATTTGAGCATTGCTTGCGCTTGATTTCAAGATCTGGCCATAAGGGGAATTTCTACTACTCACATTCTGTCCTTGCTCCAACCCGGCCTGGCTGTTCTGAGTTTGGAACTCACTTGATTTTGAATACTGATGTCCCCCGCTGAAGCCTTCTTCCACTTTAATTTGGCCAAGGAATGATCCTTCTCTTCGTGGATCACCGTTGTCTTGGGGATGAGGAAAAATCTGAGGCATTTGTTCTTTATTCTTCATTTGTAATTTTTGCTGCTGCTGCTGCTGGTTTTGACAGAACTGTGAATTACGGGGTGGTTGTGTTTGTGCTGCCTGTTTAGGAGGCTTGTGTTGCAAAAGGTGCGAGTTTGAAAACGGCTCCGGCTCCGAAGCCTGTGGATTCAAGTGCTGTTTTAACAAAGGGGACAGGAGTCTCTCCGGGTGGGGATCTGCAACTTGCTGGAAATGATATCTAGGGGCACACAGTGCCTGAGCGCAGGCTTCCAGCGGTGAGTCTCTCTTGGAGATGCGGCCCTGGTGGGAGAGGAGGGGGAACTGGAGTTGCTGGTCTACCGTACCTCGCGGCTGCCCCGGGCTCACGTCACTGTGGACCATCTGGGACTTCCGCTGTGCTGGCGCCGCCTGTGGGACATAAGCTTGCCTCATGAGCCCCCCAGGCGCAGGGTTTCCAGTGTATGGTCTGGAGGTCGTTTGAGTAGCAGGGCAGGGCTGACACTGAAGCATGGAGCGCAGTGACATTTCGCTGCATTTTGGATGGGATTCGGCTTGATGAAAACGAGGGGCCTTCAGCTCAATCCACCCCGGTTTTACATAGTGCTGGGGTGGGAGCGCAAGACCTCGCGTCTGTTGCTGGTCTTGATCCTGCAGAGTTTTCGGCTCTTCATGTCCTAGCAGCGGCAGCGGGCAGGGCTCCTGCACCTCCCTCCTACGACCAAGGACTGGTGGGTTGTGCTGCAGATGGTCCAGACGGTCTGCTGTTGGTCTTGGTTTTTCAGCACACGAGGGAACAGTCAATGTCCCTGGCATGCCCGTGCCATTCTGATGGACACCGTTCACCTGAGACCCTTCCGGGAGCCTCAGCGCAGGCAACAGATTGGGACTCCGGGGTGGTGGAGCCTCTGGCTGGCCCTCTAGTTTTACTTCCCTTAAGAGAGTTACGTTGCTTTGGTTGGGAAACTGATGGTGATCTTCCAAAACCCCGCCCTGCAGAGCACCTTTTCCTTTGGAAGGAAGAGGAGGAGATAGAGAAGGAGGGGGAGAAAGAAGCAACTGCGGCAGAGGCGGTGTGGTAGTGGCAGAAAAGGGATCCTTAGTGAACACTGAGCTTTGCTTGAAGTAAGCACCATTCGTTTCGCTTTGCTGTGAATACTGTTTGGAGCTGCCGCCAAGAACTCGCAAGTTGCCGCTGGACCCTGAACGCGGCCCTTCCGCAGACACCAGCCCGGTGTGCCCACGGGCGTCGCTCGTCTGCGCCGCAGATGGGCAGATCTCAAACGCTGGCTCTGGTGGCTGCAGCTGTGCCGGCCTCTGGAAGGGACAGGTATCCGGCATCGCACCTGGCTGCCTGGCATGACCCGCGTCACAGGCCTTGGTCACCACCGCAGCTGGCTCTGGGGGCAGCTCGGAGCCGGAGGCGTGTGGGCCCGCGATCTGCCCTGAGGTATGCGGTGGCTGAGCGACCTCACAGGACGACTTGGGAGGAGCCTGGCGGTCGGTGGCGTCGCTGTGAGATGTGGTTTTCTGCACACCGATGGAAACACAATCTGGAGTACATCGGGACAGTGTTTTCTCCAGGAGTTCACCGTGTGTGTTTTCCACAGAAGAGGCAGAATCTATAGCACCATTAGGCATGAGCGTGGCCTTGTTCTTCAGCAGTAGCACAATGTTCTCATCTTGGTACTTCGCGTCTTTCTCCTCCTGTGCAGTCGGAGCCGGGAGCTCTGGGTTTTTGGACCCGTTGCAGTCACGTGTTGGAAAGGTGGCGAGATCTTTGACTGCATCTTCTCGGGCTCCAGAGCTCACGGGTCCTCTCTTCTCATCGGCTTCGGAGATGCTTGGTTGGCTGCCGCTTCCAGCTGGGTTTCTTTCCTGGCTTTCCCCGAAGTTCTTTCTTTCTCCATTGGCCTTCTGGTCTTGTCTCAATTTCTTGTTCTGATGGAGCCCAGAGAGAGACGGTTCACTGACTGTGCGTTTTATCCCTCCGTTTTCCAGACACCAGGAAAGCCCTCGGCCCTCGTGGAGGAAGTCGGGACTGGCACGGCTGCTTGGGGGGACCCCAGGCCAGCTCTTGAGTGCCTGCCACCCGACGTCCCCGTTCACCTCAGGGCGCGGCCGCTCCGGGACCGGGCTTCCGTTCTGCAGCTTGACGGCCAGTGGCTCGGGCTGGCAGGCGGGAGCAGGCGCTGGGATCAGGAACGGACCGAGTCTGCTGCCCGCCACATGGCTGCTTCTGTCCTGTTCCATCAGGCTCGCTTCGGGGCCATCCACGAGGCTGCCCTCCGAGTGAATCCTAAAGCAGGGAGAAAAACAGGACAAGGCATGAATACGCGGCTAATGCTAAGGACACGTCTCAGAATGACTGTCGCAGAAATATACAGGAACACTCAGACACAGCAAGCTGGGACCTCGCTGTCACTGTCTATAGGAAGTGGCAGTTCTCGTCTTCCCAGCACCTCTCAAGGGTAATGGCCAAGGAGAGCACGTGACCAAGAGCATCGGCTGTGGGAATTCAGGCTGGATTAGCAATGAAGTGCCATCTTCCTTTCCAAATAAGTCCTCCTGGTCACAATGCAAAGAACGAGACACAAAGGTCACCTTTCCATTTTCTCCAGCACTTCACTCATCCAGTCCCTCGCTTAGTTCTATCTTTTCTGCTTCCTCCATGTTCCTAGAACCCTCTCTCCCACCATGGCATAGCTCGGGTCCTCGCCATCTCTGCCAGGATCATCACCAGTCGCTTTTCTCAATGGTTTCTACAGTTGTCCAGCGGGTCCTTCCCCCCAAGGCTTGCAAGGTACCCCTCAGTTCTTTACCGAGACAAGTTCTGCGACATAACCTTCAAGTGACGGCTCCTTGCCTCCATCTCTGGTATTCAAACCCTCACTCACACACCTGAGAGATTCTTGCAGTGTCCCCTCTGCCGGGCATGGGCGAGGGCTGCAGAATGCGCCCTGCAACCTGGTCTGCTGGGCTGGGGCTGTGGCTGGAGGTGCACGGCCCGCACAGTGCAGAGAGCTGGGACTCGAACTCCCAGCACCAGAAGCGAAGCCAAAGCCTTCCCAGTGATCTGGAGTGCTTCATGGTCGATTCCTTCTATGAAGAACTTCTGCCTCGTATCAAAGGCTTTCTAGGTGCAGCTCTCTGTCCTTATTCCTGCTCCCTCTCATGGTTCATAATCAAACAGAAACAGCTTAGAAAAGCCCAAACCTAGACAGCAGCTTCAGGTCTCATGCCTCGCCCCCTTACTGGGGATCAAGCCCAGGGCCTCAGGCATGCTAGACAAGCGCTCTACTGCTGAGCTACATGCTTGGCTCTTTTCTGAGACAGTATCTCACTAGGTGGCCTATTCTGGCCTTGAACCTACGATCCCCCTGCCTCAGCCTCCCAGGTCGTTAGGGTTACAGGCATGGGCTACCATGCCCAGCTCAGATATCTGGTGTTTGCTGGGATTCTGTCTTTGACTCTCCAAGAGTGTTATTCACCTCCATTGCTATGCTGCTTCCTGTAACTTGAAGGTGGCCTACATGCTGAACAACCTGCTCTCTAGTGTACTTTATTCTCTATCCCTGGCCTGTGAACTCCCTGAGAACAGACCTTGTTCGCCTTTGTGCATTGTGAAGAATGGGCATCCAATAAGAGTCATGAGACTGGACAAGTGTGCTCATCTCATGAGAGCTGTTATGCTTTAAACAATTTTTGAGACTGATGAGTGTTTCCGGGTCCAAACACTGGGGGATGCTGGGGGAAGTGTGCGCTAAAATTGAATATGCTGGATAAAATGACCACTTCCCATAGGCATTGTTTTCCCACAATCTTTCTGGTTGCATTTATTTTAAGGATGTAAATAGAAAAGGACTATTTTCCATTTACGGTTAAAAATAACATTAAAAATAGCCAATGATTATTAAACAAGACAAATGAAACACAGAGGAAGACACAAGATAAAAGCATTAAAAAGCAACACTAAAATTATCACTGTTTGAAGGTAAGACGATTGTACCCTGGTAAACCAAGAGTATCCAGAGAGAAGCCCACCGCTGTTGAGAATCCAGGAAAGTTGTTAACACTACAGTCACAGCGTACTATACAAGAGCAGCAAGTCAGACACTTCACTGGGATAAAATACTGTAGTTACAGTACAAAAAATTAATTATTTTGAGGCAGGGTCTCATTATATAATTCAGTCTGGCCTTAAACTCACTGTATACCCCCAAGCTGGCCTGAAACTCATTCAAAGCAACCCAGCTGCCTCAGCTTCCTGAGTGCTGGATTACAGGCATGCAGAACCAAGTGCAGCAATAGAAAAGTTTAAAACACAGTAATAAATGTAAAAAGCAATGTGAAAGCCTTTATTTGCATAAAATTTTAATACTGAGGAACACAAAAACAGGTAGCAAGCTACGGTATGTACTTGGATAGCCATCAAATCATTCTCTTCATTTCATTTACTCTCCATACAAATACTTGCAGACCACTGTTTTGAGGACCCAGAGACGCTAACCCTAAAGCTCACACAGAAAAATAAACTGGACAGCTAGGAATACAGTGGTACCTCGGTCCACGGACTCAACTGTCTCCACAATTCTGGTCATAAAATGAACCGGAAGAGAACTGAATCCAATTTCCACACAAGGTCAACATTGAACCTAACCGCTGGACTGAATTCGCTTCTTGTCCAATGTGGTTTGCGACCTGAACTGTGCAGAGTAGAGTTCGTGAACTGAGGTCCCGCCACAGCCTGGTGGGTGGTGGCTCGACTCAGGTGACCTTCCAAGTTGCTTTTTAAATTTATTCTTAGAGTTTTAGGGTTTGATGTGTTTTATTGCTGGTCTTCTACAGCTTGCTTAAGTTGATTTAATTACTTGGAGATACTTCTGTCTAAAAAGAGAAGTGAGGCCTGGGTCATGTAAATAGCTGTGCAGGGTCACAGTTAGCACAGCTTGCGGCCAACACTCAGGCTGTTCCTGACCTTGTGCGACTGTGATAAAGCAGGCTACCACCTGCTCATTTACGGAAACATTAACAACAAGTAGAGAGCAACTGGGTATAACACTTGGCCTCCAAGAGAAGGAACGGGGCAACCGGAGAAAAGCACTGCAAGAGCCAGGTGTGGCGGCGCACACCTGTAATCCCAGTGCTGGGAGGCTGAGGCAGGAGGATCCCTGAGAGTAGAAATTCAAGGCCCAGCCTGAGCTACATAGCAAGACCCTGTCTCAAAACAAAACAAGTGCAGGAAGAGCTATTTGTTAAAAAAACATTTATGCGTGTGTGTTACTTGATAAATAAATCTAAATTGAAGAAGTTCTAATTCATTAGACAAAGAAAGCACGAGAGCCACTTGCTCTCCTGCCTTCCAAAGCTGAGTGAGAGCTCCGTGGGGTTGTTCCACGTGACTCCTGAGCCCAGAAGTGTGGCTGGTTCACACTGAGAGGGCCAAAAGGCAATCAGTGCTGTATTTAAGAGACTCGGTGTGAAAAACACTAAGTATTTCAGTTTTTAAAAATACTTCTCACATTTTAAAATAATACCACTCGATATATTGGGTTAAATAAAATACACCATTAATCAATTTCCTTTCTTTCTGCTTGTTTCAATGTGAGTGTTAGGAAATTTTACATTCCGTGTGTGGCTCGAATTTTATTTCCACAGGACGCCCCGGGTGATACTAATTCCCCCTCTAGTCTTTACAACACCACCAAAGAGCTTGGGGAACACAGAAACTTGTAGCGTGTGACACTACAAGTCCTACAAAATCAGGGCATTGCTACAGTTAAAAGTACACAAGCAAACCTAGAGAGTAGGTCAAAATACAATTTAAAAAAAAAAGTTCTTTTGGGAACCAATTCATACCTGGAGCCACTTCCATCCCGATACATGTGCATGTTAAGATAGTCCGTATGAATTACGTGCAGGCTGTGTGAGCAGTACATGCTACGCCACTTATTTTTCAGGTTTAACACATTTTAAGTGTTTAATACATTATTCTCCTTTGCAATCCATTCCACATAATTTTAGGCATTTTTTTTTTAAAGAGTCAAGGGCAAAATTACAACAGATGGGGCTTTCAAACCCCGCCTGTGCATAAGAACGGCCCCTGAGAAGAAAGGAAGGTGATTTCAAAAGAAATTTATTTCAGGACGGCGGTTTAAACACAAATCGCCGTTTCAAGCCCTGATTTCGACGTCAATAGAAGTGTTTTGTCTGTGACAGCAATTTCTTTCCTGAGCGAGCCGCCGGTTGTGACAAGGCGTTTTCAGGAAGTCAGGAAAATTATACGCTGCTTTTCCATTCTGGGGTGAAGAGGATCAGTCTGGGAGGGCTACCTGATACTGCTCTGTGAATCTGATTCAGAAAGTTTAAACAAATAGAGCCATTTCAGACAGCAAAGAGGGGCCGTGCCGTGCTGGGCTTCCCCGGGCCCGAACCTGCGTACTACACGAACACTGCGTGCTAGAGGCCCAGAGACCTGTGACGGCCTCGGCAAAAGACACACAGAAGGGGACGTCTTCATTCTGCCTGCTGCAGAAATACTGATGAAGTTTTCATGCTGTAGTTTTTACGGATTTGTACACATTCTTTTTAAGCTGCCATGAAATTAATAACTGCACAACAGTTACTATTTTGTAGATATTTATCTGCTAATCAGTGAAAACAGGTTTTTTTGTTTTTTACAAATTTAAGAGGTTGGGGGGGAAGGAACTTTTCTCAAAGTATTTCTCAGATGGATACAAATTTTTGTTCAATATATTTGGGGTGATAGTCTTTAATCTATTCCCCACTGCTAGTAACGCAGCGTCACAGTCTGGGTGAGTTCTAGAAGCTTCTTTGGGCTTCTGGTCCTGCCCCAAGGTCAAGGGGCTGCGACCTGGTCCTGGCTTCCTGCTGGCCACGCCCGGAAGTGGCACCAGACCCCCACACTGGACAGGACGGGAGTGCTGGCCTCTCTCCCTCTTCTCCTGGAGCCACCCTGCTGACTCCTGGGCTCCTCCCAAGGGCCTTATCTAATCTCGCCTCTGCTACCAAAGCGGACCAAGTTTCCACCCATCAGCCCCTTCCTACAGGAGGGAACTACACTCCAACGTGAGTTTTGCAAGGACAAGACATTCTTTTTACTTCTCAGAGTCTAAAGTCAGAAACAGAGTTTATTCAGTCAGATCTACTCTTGTAAGTGTCCAATGCCAGAAGTAGTTTGAATTCTCAAGAATGACTGCTTTGGAGATTGAGATTAATTACTCTTGAAATTCATATAGTGTTCAGTGCCACTCAGGCTACTACGCCCTCGGGCAACTGAATATGCAGGCAGCTTTAAGAAACGCCAGCTACCGGAAGTTTGAACACGGTAATTCACTGCACATGCCAATGAATACTGCACTTATCTAATCATTCCCTTGACAAAGACAGAATTTTCATTTTGGAAGGAGAAGCAATTTTAAAAGAGGGCCAGTGACTCACCTAAAAGGACACTGGACAGTCACAATTAGGGTGCTATTTTTTTTTGTAAAAATGTTATGAAGTTTATAATACAAAAGCACACAGTCCTTTGGCAAACCCTGGAAGGGTTCACTGGTTGAGGTTTCCAGAGGGGCTTTGCATGGTATTAACCGTTTGGGCTATGAGATTTAGTTACCCCACTAAATTAAAATTTTTAAAAAAAAAAGGTTTAGTTACAATTTAAAAATGAAATCCAGTATGTAACACATTCTTTAAAAGAGATTCTTGAGGGTCCAATATCAAGCTATCAAACTCTGTCTCATGAAATTCCTAACATTTTGCAAGGTGCTCCTTAGAACTGTTCACGAGCTGGTTCTAAACACATCACTGTTACTAAAATATTAACAAATCATAAACATTTTCTTAGAAAATAAAATACAAGTTGCCTAGCCAGGCGTGGTGGCACGTGCCTGTACCCCACCGTACAGGAGGCTGAGACAGGAGGATGGTGAGTTCAAGGCCAGCCTGGACTACAGACCAAGTTTGAGGCAGCTTAGGCTCCATCAAAATTAGGAATCAAAATTATTCCTCCCATGGGGCTGGGCCCAAGCACCCAGCACCTCTTTCCAGCTCTTCCCATCCTGTCACACAAAGATGAATATTTCAGGGAGGTTTGATTCTGTTATTAAAATCACATTCTGCCAGTGTAGGAATTTTTTCAGACTTAGGATTAACACTTTTTAAAAAAGTAAAGCATGTTGGTTCCAAGGCTGTAGGCCTGGAGTTACTGACATGATCAAGGTTATTTTATGTGTGTTTGCTAAGGTGTCATTTCCTTAGGTGGCTTAGAATAGAAAGAAAGAAAACACAAACACTTGGGCCATGAAACCGCAGTCGTTGCGGAGTTATTCTGGAATTCGCTGCTGCCTTCCCGAACACTATACGCATGATTGTTGACGTTCCCCTAAGACAGGCGAGGATGATTTCTGCCTCCTGTCTGTGTGAGGAGAACACTGCAGGTCAACACACATTTGCTGAGTGTTGACTGGGGGCATCCCGCGGAATCCCCGGCTGCGGGCGCTGTGGTGTCTGCCCGGGCGAACTCCCCGCCCCCGACAGGCTGGGTCTCCCGGGCTCTGGCCAGCCAGCCCCACAGCAGGGACGGTGTGGTCACCACGGCCCCAGCCTGTGAGAGTCAACCTCCCGGCTGGGGGAAAGGAACCCTCTACATTGTTAGTGGGAGTGTAAACTGGCACAACCACTATGGAAATCAGTGTGGAGATTCCTCAAAAAACTACAACTAGAAATTCCATTCAACCCAGCTATTTCCCTTCTCGGTATGTTCCCGAAAGAGTTAAAGTCATCAAACCACCGCGATCCACGCACACCCATGTTCACAGCAGCACAACTCATAAGAGCTAAATCTTGGAAGCAGCCTGTATGTCTATCAACAGATAAATGGATAAAGAAAATGCAGTGTTTACACACAGTGGAGTACTACTCTGCCACAAAGAAGGATAAATTTGACTCATTTGTAGGAAAATGGATGCATCTTAAAACCATCAGGTTAAGTGAAATAAATCAGACAATAACAGAAAGTAGGAAAATAGATCTCTCTCCAATGGGAAGGGGACCCAGAGATGGAGATAGGGGGAAAGACAAGAAGTAAAGGGTTGAAAAGAGGAATTAAGATGTGTTATGTACATGTACCAACTCCATACAAAAATATATAAACATCATGCACTGCAAACATGTACTAGTAAAAAATATATAAATAAAATAAAAAATTAAAAAAGAGATGAGCATATCCACCATGTCAAAGTTAGTGTTAGAAGGTTAGTAGCGAATGGTCCTCCAAGGTACCGATTAACCCCACCGAGACAGAAGAGCCAGCAGCTACGCAGGACTGTGTATCAGCTGTGCACTTCAGGACCCCAGAGAGCCCGCAAAAAACTCAACAGCATGTAATTTCCTTTTTAAAAAGGCAATGTTCTGCCAGCCTGGTGGTGCATGCCTGTAATCCCTGCACTCAGGAGGCTGAGGCAGGAGGACTGTCATGAGTTTGAGGCCAGCCTGGGCTACACAGTGAGTTTCAGATCAGACTAAACTATACATACAGTGAAACTCTGTCTCAAAAGACAAAACAACAAACAAATTTCAAAAAGGTACTATAAGACAAATACCTTATGGAAACTTCCTGATTATTCAACATTTATCCTAGGAAAATATATGACATTGTTTATTTGCTTTATCATGTTATATCTTTGCTAATTAAAATGTAATACACAGCTCACTACACAAATCACACACACAGACACACTCACTCACACTCACATATAGGATTTCAGATTATGTGGGACTACGTGGTATTTCTTTCTAGGTTTACCAAAAAGCGACAAAGTGAATTAAACTTGAGACTGAATGAAATACAATACTCAAAGGCAAACTACTTAGAGGCAAAAAAGGGCAGTTTTAGAAATTATTACGTGCCTAAATGACAGATGCTAATTAAACTGTAATTAAAGAAAAATGACATAATTTAGTCCCACTAATCATTTTTATTTATCTTTTTATTCTCATAGTCTAAAATTATGCATAAGACATAGCCTTCTAAGACAGCAAAAGGAGTGGTGTTATCTACTTGTAAGTACCACCTTTTGGGGGGAATCCAGAGGTCAAATTATAACTGGATAATTTAACATACACAGTAACGCAGGAGGATTATCTTACAGATGCGCTGGGATTTAAGCTAATGCCATAGAATAATCTTTCACGGGCAGAGACAGGGAGCAGAGACAGAGACCAAGAGAGATGGAGAGACACAAAGACAGAAACCGAGGTGCCCACTGTGCCAAGCTCCATCCTCTACACCAGAGGACAGGTTTAAGGAAGTGCGTCTTTCTCTGGCCTCTTGTGGGGGAACATTCTGGTTTCCTAAGAGCAGCAGCCTCAGCCCAGCAATTTCCCTTCGACACGGGGCTCTGTGCCCTCTCCCACCTCTGAGGATAATGTATTACAAATTCAAGTCCCATCAGCAGCATCTGTGAAACAATTACAGCACCGCGGCTGACACTGTGGTCTCATCCATCACAGTGCTGACCGCCCTCTTTGGAGTCTGTGACACAGGACCTAGCACAGCACTCAGCGTGCACTCGGGTCGGCACCTCCTCTCCGGGCTGCTCACTCACAGGCCACCAGGTCTCCCCCAGGGAGCTGGGGACGGTGCTGCGGATTTGGGAAGAGGGATGTGGGGCTTTCCTTTTTTCTGTTTGAGTTACTGGCTCTGTAGGGGGTGTGGCTTTTCCTTCTCTAAGAGGAAGACACTACACATGACTTAAAGCTTGTGTCTGACTTTTTCAAGTACACAAAAGACTCAGTTTACAGGCTGCACAGTTCCATAAGGCAGTGAGTTTTGCCGGGCGAAACTTCCCCTCGCTGTTCTGATCCCAGCAGCACATCTCATAGTGTCACCCTCACAGTCCTGTTTGCTGATGGATTAAAATCAGTGGCAGCGAGTACCCGGGGCTGGGTGCTGCGGAGACCACATCAGAGCGCTCAGTGTCAAGCCTCAGGGGAGCCTGCTCAGACCGCCTCACCTCCACAGATGCGCTTTGGCTGCTGGGAATTATTTCTTGACATGGAAAACACTGAGGAAAAGCGGTGCATTTAATGGTGCGCATCTCTATTTTCAGCACACTGGGAGGCTGAGGCAGGAGGACTGTAAGTTCAAGCCCAGCTCAGGCAACTCAGCAACTTAGTGAGACCCTGTCTCAAAATAAAAATAAAAAGAAAGGGCTGGGGATGCAGCTCTGTGTGAAGCCCTGGCTTCGATCCCCACTACCACCATAGTAAATAAATAAATAAAGATGGCACATTTGATTCTACGCCTGCTTTTCTTTCCAAACTGGTATCAAGCAAACACTTGGGGATGTATGGAGGACCATGAACCTGTGGTGCTGGAAGTTAAGACCGCGCTGCAGGAAGTGGAACAGCACTGACCCAGGCGTGGACGGGAGTTTAAAAGTCAGCAGCTGGTCGCAGTGGCACATGACTGTAATCACAGCTATTCAAGAGGCTGAGGCAGGAGGATAGTTAGCTAGAGACCAGCCTGGGTTACATAGTGAGACCTACTCAAACAGTAACAATGACAGGACTCTGGGGGTTGGGGATTTAGCTCAAGTGGTAGAGCACTTGCCTAGCATGGAAGCAGCCCTGGGTGAGACCCCCAGATCCACAGACATGCACATGCATGCACACACATGCGCGCGCGCGCACACACACACACACACACACACACACACACACAGAGCTAAGTTTCAAAGACTGAAATGAAACCGTTCCACAACTAAAAGATGGTGCAAAAATTAGGGAATTGGATAAAAAAGACACCATAAGAATGCTGGGCATGGAAGTGTGTGCCCATGATCCCAGCACCCAGGAAGCTGAGGCAGGAGAATCCCAAATTCAAGGCCCACCTGGGCGAGACAGAGCTCAAGGCTGACCTGAACTACACACCAAGACTATCTCGAAGAAGAAAAGGAACATGAGAGGGACAACAAGATGGGAAAGACTATCAGAGTATGCTGGAGGGGCAATTATAGGGAAAAGTACTTTTATTTTTATACCTTGAGGTACAATTTTTTCCAAAGGAAAACCTACTATATTAATCAAATAAAATGTCTCCAGTAACATATTAGCATTCCATGTCATGTTCATAATCACTTACTGTTTTTATATAATGATGGTAAAATTATCATAAAAATAACCCCTGAAGGTATTCATTTTTCCATTCAGCAAGTATTTCAGCTCAGCGTGGTGGTGTACAACTGTAACCCCAGCACTCAAGAGGCTGAGGCAGAAGGATCACTCTGAGTTCAAGGCCAGTCTGGGCTATACAGTGAGTTTCAGGCTGCCTAAATTACATAGTGAGACTCTGTCTCATATCAAAACAAAACACCGCTGGGGGCTTAGCTCAGTGGTTAGAGTGCTTGCCTAGCAAGCAGGAGGCCCTGAGTTCCATCCCCAGCACCAAAACAAAACAAACAAAAAATCTCACAGATATTTACTGAATCTTTTCTGCATGTCAGGTCCAGGTGTAGCCACTGCCGTTCACAAACGGCCCTCTTGAACCTGGTCTTCTAAGGAGGAAACAATAAACACACACAATGGAGAGAGTAAATTGTTGTGGAGTGCAAAGAAGATGTCGAGTCCTGAGGCAGATAAAGAAATAACAGGTTGCTTCCAGAATTTGGCAAATACAGATTGTGCTGCTATAAACACGGTGTGCGGGTGTGCTGGAGTGTGATGTCTTTAGCTCTCTGGGGAAGACACCGAGCAGGGGAATGGCTGGGCCGCAGGGAGTTTCTACTTTCAGGCTTCTGTTGCGTTCCATGCAAATGGCACAATGTATTATGGTCTGTAAATCTGTGTAATTTGGAATAAATTTTAATTAAAAAAAAAAGAAATAATTGGGCAGTTTGTGGAGAATCAGGAGGGTCAGGAATTGGTTGTTCCTGTATTAAATATGATAATGCTGAATAGGTCCCACCGAGGTAGATTTAACAGTCTTAGGCTGAATTACAGAGTAAACATCTAATTAACTGTGACCTTAATGAATCAGCATGTTAATCCTCAAGTCCTCAGCTCCAACATCAAGAAACACACACAGAAACAAAACTGCCAAAATTCAAGCAACAACGACACACTGTCGACCTCCACGCGCGTCCCGGGCAGCACTAACAATGTCAGAGGGAAGCGGACTAATAAAATAACCGGTGTTTTGCTGAAAACCTTCCTACTAGGGAAACTTGCAAGACAGGCATTTTGAAAATTATGCACTGCATTGTATTCAGGAAATCTGCTCTTTCTCAACAATGTTTTGTTCTCTAGACGTGCCTCAAACACGAGGCCATCTGTGTTTTTCAGAAATCTACAAACTCAAACGGCTCCATCTTCTTGCCGAGCTGCTCTCAATCGCGACAGTTACCATGACAACCCACTCTCCACTCTTTTTTTTTTTTTCTTCTTCCTATTTGGAACAATTAGTGATTTTAATGTGGGTAGCTTCTTGGCTATTACAAAGTTATTCCTGAGGTAGGATGGGCTTTCCTAAATCTTCCTGCCCAGAGATGAGCCCGGGAAACACTATGATTCACTGCCCACCCGCAGGCCGTCAGCTCAGGACTCTTTGCATGTACTCTTGGGCTTCCTTCCCCAGAGGCCTGGAGGTTTCATCACACAGGCCTTCTCCGGTGAGGTTAATGCCTCACTATTTAATTAATTGTTCCTGATGCTACTGTGAACGGTGTTTCCCTAATTTCTTTCTTGGAGGGTTCACTATCAGCGCTCAGGAATGCTGTTTATATCCTGCTACCTTGCTGAATTTATTAGTTCTAGGAGTCTGATGGTGAAATTTTTGGAGTTTTCTACATAAAGCATCATGTCGACTGTAAATAAGAACAGTCTGACTTCTTCCTCTCCTATATGGATCCCTTTTCTTTCTTTCTCTTGCCCGATAACTCTGGCTAAAGTGTTGAACAGGAGTGGTGACTGTGGACATCTTTCCCTTGCTCCTGATTTTAGAGGGAAAGCTTTTGGGCCAGTCCTAAAGAAAACCACCAACACTATTTCATACCACATAATAATAAAATTACTTTAGTCCATCCAGAAGAAAACAATATAAAAGACATTCTCTGGTAAGGAAACTGCCAGGAAAATGAGAAATGCCAACTGCCAGGATGCTTGAACAGGGCACCCCGTCACCCTATATTCACTGGAAACTCTTCTCATGGACGACCAAGGCTGCCCACATCTTACCTAAAACAGCTGAGGAGCATTCACAGATTACCCAAAATTACAACACACAACTTAGATGCCATCAGAATACACAGATTCTGTTTCGTTTTCTTCCAAAACTCTTCTAGAAACAATCTGTGGGATCCAGATGAAGCATAAAATATGGTCTCTACCTTTAAGGACTTTTTAAATTAGTTAATTGGGAAGAAAGATCTACATACATAAGATAACTGGTCAGAATAAGCAAACTGAATTCTAGTTCTAAATGTGCAGAGGCAAACCACACCTTCTACGCACCTTAATTTTTAAGAAACCAACATAATATGAAGGAAATGAATTTGACTACAATGCCGGAGTCATCCAAAACCAGCGAGGGTGAATATCTACGGAGGTGGTGAGATACATCACCACAGAGCCTGCACGCTGCCTGAAATCAGGCAGGATTTCCACCTCAGTTTACACACAAGTCACTAGGCTGCAAGAGTCAAGGCTTTGCACAGCTCATAGGAGGGCAGAGAGGAAGTCAACCCTGGCCAACTCCAAGACAAAGTTCAGGGCCAGGATGAAAACCTGCTGCCTCACTGCAGCACCCTCCAGGGACAAGGACGCTGGTCGGCTGATGGCAGTCACAGGCACATTAAGGTCCTTCTGCAGTGGGGCCGCTGAGAACACGTTCCTTGCCACTCCACCTCTCAGAACGCTGGCCTTCCTTCCCACAGGTACACTGGAAAATAGACAGACGTCTCGTTTGGAAAATTAGAAGTGGGGAAAAAAAAAAGAAAATTAGAAGTGGAAGCTAGGTGTGGTGGCACACGCTTGTAATCCCAGCACTCAGGAGGCTGAGGCAGGAGGATTGCTGCAAGTCCGAGGTTAGCCTGGCTACATAGTAAGTTCAAGGCCAGCCTGGACTACCTAGCAAGCCCCTGTCTCAAAAAGCCAAAAATTAAATTTTAAAAATGCACAGTAAATGCATAGTTTTAGTAAATGCATAGTTTTATTTAAACATCACTGTCATGGGAATTGGATGAAAACAATTCAACTCCCCTCAACCCAATCAGTTTTGAGGGAAATATAAAATAGGGGTTTTGGATTTTCAAGAAGCAGACTGACTTCTTAAAAATTGACGCAATGGCTTCTTGACCCATCTACCGCCTCTCTTAAATTTAAAACCTTTAATGCATGGCCTCCAGGTCTCCAATATAATGGGACTCTCTAAAAGGTGCTGTGATGCGTGGCATTCCCCAGACGTGGGAGATAGGGAATCACTGCTTCTAGAGCATTCTGCAAAACCAGCCTTCCGTGGAAGAGCGGGCGCTGGAAGCCTCGATTCGCAGGGACATGATACGTAACTCTCACACATGTAATTACATGTGCTGATCTTGAGATGCTGACGAGAACCTGTGGACTATGACAGTATGAATTCTTGTTTGCTTGTTTTATTTTTGAGACAGGGTCTCCCCACGTAGTCCAGGCCGGCCCTGAACTCACTATGTGGCCCAGGCTGGCCTTGAACTCACAGCGATCCTCCTGCCTCGGTCTCCCCAGTGCTGCTAGGCCAAGTATGAATTCTTACAGCCACTTGGAAACCAGATGGATATGTACATATTGCAAGTCTTGTTTAATTGCAAATTAAATGGGTAAAAAAAGACTTTTCTTGTCTTATTTCTTGCAATTACACTGCTGTTCTAATTATTCCAACTTTTCCTTAAAACTTTTCCTTTAGCTCAGTATTGCTAGTTAG
Source organism: Hystrix cristata (assembly GCA_004026905.1). Taxonomy (NCBI): domain Eukaryota; kingdom Metazoa; phylum Chordata; class Mammalia; order Rodentia; family Hystricidae; genus Hystrix; species Hystrix cristata. The sequence goes on along the minus strand of PVJO010014892.1, from coordinate 1,365 downwards.
TGAAAAAAGTTGAAGAGGTTACAGAACTTCAAGCCTAAGTATCAGCTTTGACTCAGTAACAATGTAGTAACTAGTATACAGAAGCCAATGACAATATAGTAACAAAGTGGTAACTAATGCTTCTTGATAACTTTCAGAGCAGTGTTCTTTTCATCACATATATTTTAACCTCCAAGACAAATGAAAACTTAGCCTTATGCGCAAACCTTAAAACACCTAGCTTTTGTGATCCCTGAGATCCCACGAGAGAAGCATTCCCAAGTACCCAATTCCAGATGACAAATGATGGCATGGACTGGTAGTAAGTTTTTAATAAAAGTATAAATAATAGAAAAAGAATCAGGGCTGAGAAACTGTGGTAACAAAGAATCAAGTAAGATTTCTCTTATATAAGAAAACCAAAACATAAATAAAGAACAAAATAAAAGATACATAACAGGAAGTAGGGAATGGATCTTTCTCAAATGGGAAGGGGATCAAGAGATGGAGGGAGAGCAGGGGAAGGGGATGAAAAAAACAATTCCAATGTGCCACGTCCTTGCACCAACTCCACACAGGAGTGTAATCATTATGCACTGCAAACATGGACTAAAAAAATAAGAATAGAAACTTAATTTCTGGTGATTATTTTTTAACTGTCACTTTTCCACTAGAGAATAGGAAACCAGAAAAGGGAGTGAGCTCATAGATTAAAGAGAAAATGGTCCTGTCCAGGAGGTCATTGGCCTTGAAATGTACAAACTCTGAAGAATATTACTGCGAAATCCCTTCTTCCTTCTAAATGTGGCGAATACACCATGTATTACAGAGAACAGTCCTATTGCTTCTTGGCCTTTTGGCTAAGATCAAGTGTAGTACAGAAAACAATCCTCAGCACCCATGTTAAATGAGCACAAAGCAACCTAAGCTAACTTTTCCTAACACATGAAGAAAGTTTAAAAATAAAGTGCAGAAAGTCAAATGGGAAAATACAGATTCGCAGTACAAGCTTTACTTACATGTAACCTGTATAAGCCTGTATTTTGCCAAACATACGGAAAATGGCCTTTTCCCCTTTCTGAGCAACCAAACCACCAGGCTACCTGTGAAGCGAGGTCTGCTCAGACGGGGGCTTCGGGGAGTGTCCTCCGGGGCTGGGCAGCACTAACGCGCAGCTTCCTGCTGCATGCAGGAAAGAACAAACACAAAGAAGAAGAACAGAAAAGAGCAGAAAATGCCCTACATCTAAGCGATCGGGGAAAATAAAGAATATACTTCCATGGATGTGTGCATTAAAAATAACATTTCAGGGCTGGGGATTTAGCTCAAGTGGTAAAGTGCTGGCCGAGAAAGCACAAGGCCCCTAGTTCAATCCCCAGCACCAAA
>PVJO010014891.1:11820-46907 GCA_004026905.1 Hystrix cristata | reverse complement strand
CTTGGCGTTTCTTCCCGTTCAGCAGTTGGGGGTGCTTGCAGTAAGATGTAGCCCAGAGTGAATGAGGATGGCGAGAGGCAGGCAGTGTAATGCCTGAATCTGTTACAGGAGTTTGCAGAAATTCACTTATCCCAAAAGAGTGGAGCAGGCAGAGAACCAGATGCCCATTCTCAGAAAAATTAAATGATTCAAGTTTTGAGAGCTATGTAGAAATTAGAAAGATGAAAGATGGAGTAATACCAATAGTAGTAGTAATAAAAATGATAAACAGTCAAATGAAATGCAGGATGCCTTCAGAAGACCTTAGTTTATTTAAAATTTGATTCAATTTGTGTTTGTGTTTGGTCTGAAAATGATCGGAAGGAGAAAGGGAGAAAGAGGAAGGCATATTTTTGTTTTAAAATAGGCTTTACTTGTGAAGTCTGTTTTAGTTTAGCGAGTTATCCTGAAAGCCCTGAGAAGACTGTAAGAATTTTAAGAAGAGCTTTATGTGCTATCTGCTCTTTCTTATTTATTCATGTTCAAATATGTGTATCGAGACTTTCCCTCTCTGTCAGGCATTGCTGTAGGTACTGAGGGTAAAATAGCATAGAGGGTAAACATGCTTGCTGAAATTGGGAAGAAGAGAAATCAGGAGTTTTCAATGAAATGTCATAATTAGGATGTTAGGGGCTGTCCAGCTGCCCTTAGGAAGAGGTGAAAAAGATGCCAACCCTGCATTAATGTTCTCTGAAAATGTTCACCATTCTGTATTCTCGGAATGTGATCTTAAGGAATTTTTGCAGATGCAATTAGTTAAGATTTGGTCATCCTGGATTAGGATGGACCTAAAGCTAGTGACTGATGTTCTTATATGAGTATCAGAAGGCCAGAGAAGGACACAGACAGCGCACAAAGAATGCCGGGTGTTGAGGGAAACAAGAATCAGAATGATAAAAGTCAAGACATGTTTAGGATTATCAGTCACCACCAGAAATTTGGAGAAAGGCTGGCTGACATTGTGGATTTAAATTTTAGTCTGAAAAAATTTTTTAAAGAATAAATTTCTGTTGTTTTAAGCCACTTACTTGGAGTATGATTTAGTACAGCTGTAGCAAACTCATAGAGACTCTACCTGAGGAAAATCAAAGAGATTTGTTGGAAAGGAGGGCAGTACTTTAAGCAAAATGAAACAAGATTTGTGAAAGTCCAGAAGAGGAGAATACTTTGCCCTTGGAAAACAAAAATAATTGCTGTACAATTAAATAGCGACATGGGAGATGAAAAGTTTAAGTTAAAGAAGAATATAAGAATAGATATTAAAAGTGAAAAGCAGGATAAGGATGTGAGCGATTTATCCTTCCAGCAACAGGGAGCTGTCAAAAGTTCTTAAACTGGGAAAGCACAGAGTCGTAGTTAGTGGTTATGGAATTCACTACAAATACACTGTGCTCTCAGGAGAGTGGGCATATGAGGGTTAAATTTGATGGTAAAAATATCAGGCATGAACTTTTTTCAGAAATCCAGACAGAAAAGCCATTTCCTAAATAAGGATAGTTCCAGTGGGGTTTATGAGACACAGATAGATTTGAGAGATATTTATGAGATGGATTTTTAAAGTCTTATAATTATTAGGATACAGATAGTAAAGGAAAAGAAATGAAATAAAGGTTGAACAGAAGTATGCTTGAACAAGTGTGTAGTATCTTTCATTGTTTGAAAATGGAGAAGAAAATGAATATTCAGATCAGGGAAATCTGATTTCAGGTTTGGACATATTAAATTCCAGTGTCTGTGGAATGCATAAGTGAAAATGTCTAATGAGTAGTTGGCTACACGGATATGCAGCTCAAAGCAAAGATGTTTGTGAGATAGAGATGCAATCAGAAGACTATTGTAGTAGCTCTGATGATAAGTAGAAAGAAGAAGTAATGAGGATTCACTTGAGAGGAGGGATTAAAGACACATGGTGAAGTGAGACACACAAAATTTATTTGTAGGAGGAAAATTTAGAGGAAAGTGTTGAGATGCTATGACTTTCATGTGAAAGACTTGAACATATATGTTGTTAAGAGAAGAAGACCAGTGAACACGAGGCAATTAAAAGTAATTTTGAGTGAGAGCCGGGAAAATTAAGGGCATCAGGTCCAGAAAGAATTTTGTGTATATGCGTGTGAAAAATAATTATGAACAAATGAGATATCCCTGATGCCAAAATGATTCTCGAATTAAGACATCTCCAGAACTTGCTGACAATACATATAGAAGATGGCAGGTATACTGAAGAGTATTTTCTGTTTTCATTCGAAGTCAAAATGGTCCTATTTTTCTCTTTAGAAGCATAACATAATCATGGAGGTGAAGAATGATATTAGATTGTTTGGGTTGGAAAAATTTTGTGACATGGAAAAATGCTTAAATAATAGAATCACCTACACAGATATTTCTAATAGCTTTTCTAACAGCTAGACCTGAGGTGTTTTATTACATATTTCTGGGCACTAGTAGATTTTACACAATCAGCAGAGCTAGACTGTTCTTAGTACTCACTTCTTTAGCCAGGGACTTTATAGAGACTACCAGAAGGGTGAAAGTGAGGCACAAATTCCAGTTTTCAAACACTCCTGTGGAGAGAGAGAAAGAGAATGCATAGGTGAAAATTAAAAATATAGTTGAAGATGTAGGATTTAAAAGTAAGAGAGAAATGCGATTTGATTCTGATCCAGTGATCTGTAAGGTAAGAGGTAAGGTTAATTGCTGAGAACAAAGGTGGTAGGGAGTGGTTAACAGATTTGAGAGGATGATGAATTCCTAACATTTTTTATTTAGGGCAAAAGGTGTTGATTTGTAACTGGTCGTAGAGTTCTTTTGAAAACCTCATAATAATTCTATAATACGCTGTATCAGAACTATAGCATCACACGCCAGTGGTGGTAAAACAGTTGTGAATCACAGGATACTAAGTAGTTTGGGCCCCAGGCAGGACATTAGGGCACGACATAGCAGCTGGGCAATTGAGCATGCCCTGTTGTTCATGGAGATTCAGGACACAAGCACGGAATAGCTCCTGAGCCCTGCACCTGATACCATTGAGACAATACCATCTTCAATTCTTCTGGGGCCCGATCAGGAAGGTTTTTGATGAGACTACTTAGATCTGACATCAGAATAAGGGCATAAAAGATGGAGGCTATTAACCTCATGGCCATTGTGAGCTTTTCCTCTGCCCTCCCCTGCACTCCACGGGGTGTACTTCCTACTTTAATTAGCCCATACTCACTCTTTAAAGTAGTTCTTTTCAGAGCTTTCTCCCTTCCATTATTACCTTTAGTATCTTTAATACATCTCTACATTTTTCACCAGTCCATTTCGTTGAACAGGACAAGACCTGAGCCTGGAAGCAACTCCCGGGCACCCCAGGAACCATTGACAATTTTTGGTAAAGCCAGTCAGGAGGGAGCCATCCTAGTAATAGAAATTCAGATAACTTAGAAATATGCCTGAGCATCTAAGCAGAACAAAGGAACAGTTAGTAAAGTTTAACTCAAACTGGCTATTAGTAAATTTTTAATTTTTTTTCTCTTCTCTTAAATGCTAAAAAGGAGAGTTCTACCTGTAGTGCCTTAAATAAAGCACCAAGGTATTATGGGAATAAATGTAAGGGATATTGTTTCTCTGGTGGCTAAGGAAGCCCCTGGGGGAACTCTACCCTGATCTCTTGGGAGTTTACTGTCCCTGGAGGGCTCCACCCTTCTCCCTGGAGAGTCAGTGGGCAATGATGTGGAGAGTTCCACAGCAAACACCTGGCAGATCCTAGCAACCTCACCTTACCTATATTCTTCAAATCTGGAAATGATTTGACACTGACAATCTGAAGAAAGAACAACTTATGTGGTATTGCAATGTGGTTTGGATCTAGTATGAAGTAGGAAATGGAGAGAGATTGGTACAGAATGACATTTTAAATTATATTATTTTTCAGTTAGATTGCTTCTGCCAACAGTATGGAAGGTGGTGTGAAATCCCTTATATTCGGGATTTTATGGCTTTTTATCTCTGAAAGACCCCAAAACTATGGTACCAAAGAGGCCTTTAAGGAAGAAGACATTGCTATTGTTGATGCTCCTGTTCTCAGACACCCACTTGTCTCAGGGGGATGTGGGTCTCCCCCATCTGTTTAATTAAAGCAACCACACTGGGTGGAGTCTTAGACCTCCTCTTCATAATCCTCTGGCCAGTAAATCAGTCTCCTTCCTATCAAGTGACTCAGGAATTCACCCCAGAGAGGAACAGCATTTTCAAAAGATTCTGGTAGTTTGCAGATGTGCCCCAGACCCCTAAGACCTAATTGCTGGACACTGCCTTTTCTGTGTTCAACAAATGAGATCTGGATGGGGATAAAAAGGAGAAGGGCAGAAGGGCAGAAAAAAAGGACAGACAAAACTTATGGCTGTCAAAATTGGCAATGCTTTTAACACACTCAAATCATCTAAAAGAAAACCTAAGGTCAACCAAGGAAAGAGTTCTTGCTTTAAATGCAAGAAAACCGGACACTTGGCACATGACTGTAAAAAGCCACTGCCCACCCTCTGATCCTTGTCAAGTGACTGATGTGCCTGACTCATGGCACAGGAGGGTTGACTGTCCCCACCTCCAGAGAAGGGGCTAGGCCAACCGAAACCCTCACCTACAGCTCTGATGAAGAAGACTAAAGGGGCCCAGGGCAATCTGCAATGCCTCTGTCCATAGATATCTCCATCTCCCCCGAAAAGTTATCAGTGATCCTGGTCACCACAGGTAAGCAAATTCAATTATTCTGTTTTATCTTCTTCTTCTAAAAATCTTCCTGTAGATTTATAGTCATAATTGGGGCAAAGGGGAGTCCTAATCAGAGTTTCTTCACTCTTGTTTTGACATGTCATTTTGAAGTTACAGCCCTTCAAACTGATCCATCCTTGTAGTGACAAGCTATAAGAATCCCACATGGGACATAGTCACTCAAGTTTTCACAGGATTAAGACTAGAGGTAACCACCCAACGGTTTAAGGACCTGCAAACTTGTGCACTCTGTTTATACTAACCCTGGAAAGCCCAGACCACCTCCTTTGTTAAAGGAAAGCAGCTCTTTTGAACCTCTGGAAGATCTGAGACTCCTCTTCAAAAAGCAGGACTCTGATTCTGCTTCACGCACAGATAAATAGAGTTGCTAAAATCCCCTAATCCATTGCATCTTAAATGAGCAGCTGTATCAGAACTCTTGTCCATAAGGTGGGTAATATTGCTAGTTCTACAGCTCCCAGGCTCTTGCTTATTTATGTACTGTCACTCTTCACCAAACTTTGTCCTCCACAAGAAATGTGGGAATAAAGTTTAGTGTCTCTAATTGCTGTATCTGTCATAGCCTACCTTTTAAGACAGACCAAGAAATATTCTGATCTACTCTTTCACATATCTGGACTCTTCATCCCCAACCAAATAGTAAAGTTTATCCATCAAGGCTTCAGATGGTGACCCAAACTATAGCCCATGACTCTCATAACAAAATTCAACGAGCTTTCTCAGATGAACAGTTCACTGATGGTTTTCTCATTGTCTTCTGACAGGTTTTCCTTTTCAATACAGCTGATGATCCACAACATCCCAAAATACCTAGAGAGCATATAATCTCCAGTAGGTAGGAGCTACAGCTCCTTTCAGCCCAGAGTAGTCATATGAAAACAGACCTCCATAACCTCAGCAGCCCGTAACAAATTATGGGGATTTATGTCTCTCAAGGGGAAATGAGACAGGAGATTAGGGCACGGCAAAGCAGCTGGACAATTGGGCATGCCCTCTCACTCACAGATAATCAGAACACATGCAGAGAATGGCTTCTGAGTCCTGCACCTGATAGCAACCAGAGAATACCATCTTCAGTTCTTCTGCCGTGAGATCAGGAACGTTCTTGATGGGATGGCCTAGAGCTGACATCAGAATGTGGCATAAAAGATGGCAGCCATTACCCTCAAGGCCACTGTGATCAGTTTCGCTGCCTAGCCCTGCATCTGCATGGTATACTCTCTTTCCTGCTTTAACTAGCCCATACTCACTCTGCATTCTCACTTCATTTATTGCCATTGATACCTTTAATAAATGTAAAACCTCTACTTTTTTCACTTGTCCGATTCTTTGAACAGGGCGATAAGAGCCTGGAAGGGACCCCTGAACACCTCAGTTACCCGTTAACTGACATGGCTTGTGACTTGGTTAATAACCACAATGTGTTGCAGTTCTGATTGGTATTTTAGTCTAGTTATGTTACTGTTTGTTACTACAGTATTAATAAAAGCAAATGGGACCTTTCAAGTACTTTTTGGAGACACCAACCTATGAAATGGTTTAGTATTTAAAATTCACTTTCTTTTTTATTATTTTTCCCTTTTCTTTTATATCTTCATTTTTTTCCAGTTTCTTCTTCCTCTCTAATGCTGATGTTTCTCCAACCCATGTAGACCGTGCATTTATTATATTTCAAATTTACATACCTGCCATTTAAAAATTCAGTAATAATCTCACGCTTGCAAGGAAAAGCAATTATCTTCCAGCCTTACCTCCTCTAATCCCAAGTCCCCAAAATGGCCATCAGCTTGGTGACATGTTTGGAGTACTGCTTTTGATATTTATCTATTTAAAGTTTTACCTGTCAATTTTTGGCCACTTATGCACCAGTTGAGGAGTCAGCTGCCTCATGCCCATCACTCACGAGCACATTTTTCACCTCTCTTCCTCTCAACATATTTACATTGCAGTATCAGATATACCATTTGATTAAGTTCTATAATGTATTGGCTGTGTAAATGCTATTTAGAGCTGGAACAACTAAAGCACAATGTTTATATTCCCTTTCTTGTGTAACTCATTTTCACTGGAGTTAGTAATTGGTTAGATATTTCTTTGGATGAGTATCCTATATATCCCACACTAATTCAACACCAATTTCTCTGAAATAATTGTACATTTCTCGGTATGGTAAACCTCATCTAAAAATTTACTTGTTTCACTTGTGTACTTTCTCCTTTTTCACACTGTCTGTTGTGAGTTTGAAGTTTATGTCCTCTGTCCAACCAAGTTGTATGTTGAAGTCCTAATCCCTAACAAGATCTTAATTAGAAGTGGGGTCTTTGTGAAGTAATTAGGTTTCAGTTAATTCATGAGAGTGAGAGTCTCATGATGGATCAAAGATTTTTATACAGGTCCTCACTGGAAACTCTCTATATTTTGATCTTGGAGTTCCTGGCCTCCAGAACTGTAAGAAATAAGTACCTATTGTTTAAGACATCTAGTATATGATGTTTTGTTCCTGAAGCCTCAGCTGACTAAGATATCATCTTTCTCTCACAATGTATTTTTGTGTTCTCAATCTCTGAGAGTTCTTATGTGGGTTCTTTTTTTTTCCACCATCCTGTTGAGGTTTCTGTTCATTCTATTTTGAGTGCAGTCTCTTACACCTTCTTTTAAAACATGATCTGTAGTTGGGTCATAGCAAAAATTGCACTGGGCAAATTTAAATAGGTAAAAAAGACTTAGTTATACTGTTGTAGTAGAGGAACATGGCCAGAATGCAGTCTCAGCTCAATACCATTGAAAAAACAGGTTGATGCGATTTAATTACTTCGGTGAGGGGAATTACAGTCCATCTGTCCCATACAAAAGGTTTTACTCAAAGGAAAATTAAGTCCTCATCTCTTTATGACTGGAGGTAATTTTATACCATGGAGGAAGTTATCTGTTGAAGTTAGAAACCTACCCTTCCAGGAAAACCAAGAGAGAGGGGTCCTGCCTTCCTTGGTGATTAAATTTGAAAGAGATGACTCTGAGGTCCTCAAGAAAGAAATTTCTAGGAAGTAAGAAAATGTTAAGAGTCTTGAAAAGATTTGTATCTCAAAGGGGCAAAGGAATAATTCACAATGACAATTTTCTAAAGTAAATGCTCTATGAAAATAGAGGTCAGGAACCTAGTCAGAAGGAAGATGGTCTAAAGTTTAGCATAGTCGAGAGAGATGTTAAGGTCTTCTTAGTCAGTAACCTTAGAAAAGTTCTTTGCTGGTCTTTGGAACTTCTTGGAACTTTTTTGAAACATTGCATGTCTCAACTTTGAATGATTGTTTTGATGCAGAAAACTAGGTTGAAAGTCATTTTTCATCACAATTAAGAAGGCATTATTCCATTGTGTTTTAGTTGTAATACTTTAAAAAAGTCAGACAATATCTCATTTTAGATTTTTAATATATACATATTTGTTTTCTTTCTGTAAGATTGAAATCTTATTTTACCTCTTATAATCCTAAGATTTTATTAGACATATGTTTTCGTGTTGGTTTCCATGCTAGTGAATCTTGATTATCAACATGTCTATACTAAGAGATTTCAGGAAAAGTTAATAGGATTGTGAGGGCACGAATTGATGAGTTCATGATTTAATGGGTTATTAAGAGGTGAGGACTATTCAAAGGAAATATGTCACGGAAGTCTAGTCTAGTAGACTATATCTGATCACTAACTTCTTCCTTTCTAGGCTGCTCCCCTGTTCCCTGCTTCCTAGTTACCATGAGTTGAGTAGTTTTCTTCTGCCAGATCCTTCCACCATGATGTCCCTGCTTTAAAGCAAGCCATCCATAGACTGAAACCTCTGAAACCATGAGCCAAAATAACCATTCCACTTTTTAGTTACAGATGTCAGATATTTTGTTCCAGCAATGAGAAAGTTGACCATCACAACCCCATTTAATTTATTATGCTACATTCCTACTGTGGCTTTTTCCAATGAAATATAACTTTTACTTTAAGGAAATGTTCTTGTAGTATTTCTCTGACGATTTTCTTTCTCCTATTTATTTCTTTTATCTACTTCTGTTATTAGTGAAATATTGAAGCTCAGGAATTATTATTTTTTATATTTGTTTTTTCTACTTTTCAATCTCACTTTTGCTGTTATTTTTAAATTTCTCAAACATATGCCTGACATTATCTTCTATTTTTCTCTAGTTCTGTCCTTATGTTATGGATGTGCCTCTTAGTACTTTCTCTTTGTTGAGGCATAATACCCAACACCCACAATTTAAAGGAGGAAAGGTTTATTTTGGCTCAGTTTGTACAATTTCCAGTTCATAGTTGACTGGCTCCAGGGCAGGATAACCTGGAAGAGAATCACTCATGGCATCAAGGCAGGAAGCAGAGAAAAATTGAGGAGAGAAGGTAGACCATGCCAGGCCACAGCCCCAGTGACCACTTCTTGCAACGTCATATCTACCTATAAACTCATCCATGAACCTAATCCACTGATGAATATCAAACACCCATGATCCAATCATCTCCAAAAGTCCCACCTATGAGCCTGTGAGACTACAGGGGGACATCTAGATATAAACCATACAGGGTGGTTGCTTTTGAAATTTGTCCATTTATAATTTCCAGAAAATCTTTTTTATTTGTAGAATTTACTCTTTGTCTTGTGCTTTTTTAATTTGTTTGGTAACATTTATACAATGTTATTTCTTATAGCTCTTTGAAAATTCACTGTTAAAATCCCTTCTACTGCATATATAATCTCTGTTTCTTCTCAGTTGCTCCATTTACTTATGCATTTACTTATTTACCTAGATATGTAGGTAGGTAGGTAAATACATAGATAGATAGGTAAATAAATAAATGAATGTACCTATTTTTAGTGTTGGGAGTTGAACTCAGGGTCTTACACATGCTTACCACTCTCTTTTTTTTTTTTAATCTTTTCTTGCTCACAGTCTTGATGCTTTTTTTCTGATTATTTTTCATATCAGTGGCTTTTCTTAGATGACTTCCAATTTATCTCTCATTTATACCTAAGTGTAATGCACTGAAAACATGATTTTAAACTGCTCATGGATGAAGTCTATTTACTATCAGACTCCATTACAGATTAAGAACAGAGAGACAGTTTTATTAGGACTTTCTTTTCATGTAGGAATCTATAAATCTTTTCTCTTAGACTGTCCAACATTCCTGGCTTGATCAGTGGTTCTAAGTAAACACAGAGAATTCTATTTTAACTTGCTGCAGTTACCACATAGCCTCACTCATGCTATCAATTTTACCCTGATCTCCAAGTGCAGTATTTATCCAATTAACTCCCTGCAGAAGGATCATCTCCTAGGGTTTTCCTTTGTTTTAGGTAGAGGTAATTGCCTAGATGCAAGAGCTACAGGCCATTGGGGATCCAGCTGTTCCTTCTAAAGACATTCATTTAGAACTAGCTCCTGCTGCAATTTCTGAGCCTTTCCCAGGTCTGCTTCTGGTCTGTGCTCCTCTGTCTTTTTGTAGGTGTCATCTTTTCCCTATTTGTTAAGTCAGGGATCACTTCTCTGTCACCTTGCCACCTTCCAAATTTGGTTGATACATGTTTTTCATTCCTTTCTCTTCTATTTTTTTTTTATATTGGTGGATTTACATGTTTTAAAATTGTTAAACTATTTTTGTAACCTTGAGGAAGAATTGTATATAAATACACAGATTCAATCTATGCTGTTTTAATTCAAAGAAACATTGGATTTTAACACATGTAAAAAACTTATCCATTAAAATTTTAAAGCTATAATGCTTTGTGAATTTACATATTTGCCATGTGCATCAGTCAGTGCTAACTAGAGAAACAGATTTAATGCAAAATATACAGATATATAAGAATTTAAAAGATTGGCTTACAATGGCCACCCACAGAGTCAGGCATGGAAGAGTGTACAAGGACTGTCTGTGTGCTGAAGAGTGGAAGGATCAAGTGGAAGGTCTGGGGGCTCAGTGTAGTGTCCTGTGTGACCTGGGAGAGATTTCCAAGGTGAAGGTGGAGACTGGCGCGCCTGTGGAGAAACAGAAGCAAGCCTTCCTTTGTTTCCCTTTGCTACCTGGCAACACACCTCCCTGATATGTCTTCCCCACCCAGAACTATGCTGAGCTGGTTTAGTTGCGTGATTCTTACCCAAATTGACACAATCAGTTAACTATCACATCATGTCTTCATTTCAACTATGTTGATTTGTGCAGAATTGTTCGCTCAGGTGAACAGGTTGCAATTATAAGGCTATACAATTGTAAGTGCCTGAAAGAGAGAATATTTTCTAACAATTTACTCTGCACACTGATAAATCTAAAAAAGATATTAATTAAAAAGAAAAACTTTGCAAATTTCCTGAAAACTTTTGAGGTATAAACAACTCTATGTGTGTTACAAGTCATATGAATAGAAGGATGTTGATTTAATGAGAATTATAAGAGCTACAACTACTCTGCATCATTTACTTAAACATTATTTTCATACAACTGATAATAGTTGTATGAAATTTTGAATCTAGAGATGTACTATGAAGACAGAAATTGTTTTTCTTTTTGTTTTTTGATTTTTTTTTTTAATTACAGAAGGCCATTGTTTTCAACTAAGCGTCTACACTAGACCCAACAGACAATGCTAAGAAAATCAAACTGGTAGCACTCATGAGCAAATACCATATCACCCACAGGAATGAGCTGTTTAATTTAACTGACTTTCAGAGAAATCAAGAATCGAGAGATAGTAGCCAAATTTTCCCAACTGGCCAGTTTCATTTGGCTTAACGAAGCTCCTTGTACCATAATCCTTACACATAGAAGGCAAACTAAGGTAACTTGATATTAATCAATCAGTCATTTTTCAATTGTTCTGTCTCAGTATCCCCACCTTATAAGAAAAGTAGCTTTGAAATGATCATTTGCTTTTTGTTTTTGGTTTCTGCTTTCTTCAGTGACTTTCTTTCTATAAAAACAACATCTGCATGTCTCATTGCAACACTTTATTTTACAAAGCAAGTTGCAGCCATGTTTCAGAATAGAAAATAAAGCCAATTAAATCTTTAAACTAGATTGTGTTAATCTTGTCCGCTGATAGATCCAGGTATGGAATCCACAAACAAATTTCTTAGATGTCCTCCTGTCCACTTTTCTGGTGGCCACGCTGCTCTGGGATTCAAAATTTCATATATTCTTCTGGGTTTTACTTTTGGCTCTGGTAAAGGGGTTCACTAAGATGAGGAGCTCATCACTCACAGTGCGCCTGGTGAAAACTGCACACACAATATCATTTTCCCCACACGGGGAGAGGTGGATGCCTCACTTGTCACAGGCTGTTGAAAGTCGTCAGCTTTCATCAGTGGATCCTGACAACACGGAAGGAATGATTCACCTGAAGGAAGCAGAGTGCACAGCATTTCAAACGTGATCTCTGAAGACTGATTATTTCTTGTCCTTGACACCCTGCCAAAGGCTAGAGACATCGAACATTCGGGATGTAATGGAGCCTACAAATCACTAGTTGCCTAGAGTCTCCCTTGGCCCATGAGAGGACAATGTGCTTGACTTCAGTTTGGTTTTTATTACATGTTGTAAACTTTTGACTGCTATGATATGCCTTGTCATTGATGTATCAAGATTGGACTCTGACAGGATGTCTGACCTGATTGAGATCAAGAATGCTCTATTAGATCCTGTGGAAAATAATAGCAAAGTGTCTATCGTAGGACCTTGGGCAACAGAATATGTTTCCTAATCATGTCATTGAAAAATTACAGAGACTTATTTCAAGAGCATTTTGGTAGAAGTGAAAAGGCTTTTTCTGGCCTGCAAAAATTATAATTTAATCATACATGATAAAAAAAATCCCCACACTATCAAGTCACAAGTTATGCATTTTGCTTTTCAGAGAGGCTAACTTTTCTGGTGGAAATTTCTCTATCCAATAGTTCTTGCTGCTAAGTGGGATTTGGTTGTTGTTGTTTTACTGCAGTTAATGTGAATGGTTTCTTTCCTACACAAGAGAAATCACAAAAGACTTGTTATCAAATGAAAGATAAACTCTGCCTTTGTTATTCCAGTATTCAAAGTGCTCACTTGATGATTTTTGAAATTCTTTTATGACTGCTTCAGGAGACTCAATTTTGAACAATGCAGTCTCCCTCTATAAGAACACTATCATCGATAACAGTAGTTTACCCTGTGGAGAAGGGATTGGGGATCAAACTGTTTTTTTCCTCTCCAAAGAAATTTCCTGCTTATAAAAGCTAGCAAACAGGAAGATAAAGGTATTATTTTAGCCACAGTAAATCCTAATGGAAGCAGCCAAGGACTGGTAGGAAGGAGCAGCTCGACAGCTGGAAAACATGGTTGATTCGGTCATTTGTCTGGAAGGTAGTGCTTTCTTATAGATTAAACGCTGCAGCCCCTCCCCGGTCTGGAAGGGTGACGTTTTAAAGAAGTTAAGTAAATACTCACATCCTCCTCCCGAGCTTAGGGATATTGCCTAAGCGAATCGCTGTGATTCTTGTGCCCCTATTGGAACCAAACAATCCCATTCTGAAAAACTCCCATGCAAAGTGTTCTCGACGGGCAGGAAAAAATTGTGAGGGTAAAATATTGTTAGCTCTAAAACTCATTTCTATCCTCATGTTTCATGTTTCTCTGCCCCACATATGGACAGTGTTAATGGAAAAAGAGTAGCCTAACAATGGATAAACCAATAAAACATATTTTATTCAGGAAATAGTGTAGACAGAGACCTCAATGTAGCAGAGAATTCCGTTCCTACTATAACAAGAACAAGTAAGGATTTATAGTCAAGCAATGTAGAGGGTGTTGGTAGATGGAAAATTACTAAATTACTAGTGGGTAACATCAAGAGTATAAATTTTTTTTGGTGGGGAAGGGTCCAGCTATGTAATCAGTGGGCTGGCCTTGAATCCGCTGTCCTCCTGTCTCAGCCTCCCAAGTGCTGAGATGAAGCCATGTGACCCCACCTGGCCAGGAACATTCTTACTGAAATGACTAAATGTGATTTTTGCTGAAGGCAAACAAGGATCATCAGATACTAATCATGTGAGAGATTAAAGAAGGACGAGTAATTTGATCAGATAGCAAAGACTAGAGATTGTCGCCAGTTACTTAGCAGGATTCTGGCTGAAACTGGGCAGGTCCAGTAAGGACAGGTCAAAAGGCTGACACAAGGACTCAGAAGAGCCTGACAATGTTTGATCTTTGTCAGTGCTAAAAGGTCTTGTATATCAGTTGGGACATTTTTATGTTCTATTTTTTTTTGTCATATAATACTCTGAAATTAACTTAATCCAGTATAATCATCAGAAATTTTTATTTTATGAAACTCTAGTATTGTTTTAGGGAAAGTTGATAGTTTATCTATATTGCACATTTAATGTCTGAACTAGTTAAGAATTTTGAGTAATGGTTGAGATTTGGGCTTTGTATTCAAAATTTTCAATCTTCGTTCTAAGATATATGAGCTTTATAAACTTGTTAAATTACTTATCCTTTAAATCTCAATTTCTTACTACTTAGCCCAAAGATCATGACAGTATATTAGTTATAAGAATGTTGTAGGAATAGCAGAAAATATGTCAAGTTCTTAGTGCAGTATTATTTCACCATATAATAACTTAATTAGTACTAGTAATATTTAAAACAAAGGCAAGAAAATTTGGTTAAATAATTCTATTTAACTGTAAAAAATAAGAAAGGAAACATTTCTAGGTCTGAACGAAATGCTTTAAAATTCTGAACTCTGGGCTCTGGGATTGCAAAGTTCCCCTTGTGCCAGCTGGTGCTTTTAATCTCTTGCATAGACCTGTGCTGCCTCTCAAAGTGATAAATTATTTAAAAAATATGCAATGTCTTCCTTTGCTTTAGGTTTGGAAAAGGTAAAGCAGTAGTGTATCTGAATTTAAAAGAAAAATATCTAACTTAGTCCAAAAATAATAACTGGGACAATAATTATCGTGTTTATGGAAACAAAAGAAGCAAAATATACAGATGAAAAAGACCTATTAGCCTACCTAGTAATCTACTTTTTCTTGCTAAAGATAAATGTAAGTATCTCCCTCTCTGTCTGTCTGTCTCTTTCTGTGTGTGTGTATGTGTGTGTGTGTGTGTGTTTGTGTGTGTGTGTGTGTGTGTGTGTGTGTGTTAGAGGGTTTGTATTCGAATTTTAATTGGCCCATGAAATTGAATTTTCTTGTTTCCCTGGGGAGGAAGCTTGCTGCATAGTTTTGAATATTTCATTCAGAGATGCTCATCCATCTCATTCAAAAAAAGTTCACCTACATTCAGCTTTACATTTCTTATTTTAAAATTTGATTTTCCATGTTTTCCTATTATAATCTGCTGCCATATCCTAAAATGGATTATTCTGATTCGGTAACCAGGCCTCATAAATAGTATAGTATTATGTGATTAGAGGATGACAGCCATATTATTTTAATATACACTTATAGTCAGTGATCCATGCTACCTTAACTTGATCAAAAAGTGCTAAATAGTTACTGTCATCTTTCTGGTTCATGTTTACTCAAAACTCTTATTCAATCTTAGAGGATTTGTTTTCAAATAAATTATGCAAGCAACACTAAAAGGTCGTTTGGGATTCTTTTACACAGGACCACATACCACTGCTAAAAGAAACTTTCATTTTTAACCATACTAAATGAATTTGACTCTTATTTTTTTTTTTAAATTACTAACATCTACTCTGTATAAGGGAGAGCCTTATATTACCACCATTACATGCTGTCCCAGGTGGTAGAAACTACCTGCACCTGTAGCCAAGATAACTGAACTTTGTAGCCCCTGAAGAAGAACACAGAGCGGTTTCTAGCACAAGTACTTCAGGGCTTTTGCCTAGCCACCCCCTGGTTTTCCAACAGCTAAAATGTCACCCAGTTGTTGGGAAAGTGAGATGAAAGACGACTTTTCCAGCTTAAGAAGATGAATTTTAGGTTGAATAGTGATGAGCTTTGCAATGTGGTGTGATCCATCTTTGAGAAAATCCATACAAAACCAATACATAAAATTAGCTCTGTTATACTGGCCTCAATTCTATTGTATGTTAGAAAGTGGAGGCAGGGAGATGAGCACAGAGAAAAAAGGGGGATCCATTCAGAATGAATGTTAGTGTTTGAAAATTTCTTAGACTTAGTTCCTAATTTTATTGAAGAACAAATTGAGAACTGTGTTAGCTTTCCATTGATGTGACAAAATACCTGAGGAAATCAACTCGAAAGGAGGAAAGACTTGTTTTGGTTCATGGTTTCAAAGGTTTCAGTCCATGGTCAACTGACACCATTGTTTCTGGGCCTGTGGTAAGACAAAAAAATCATAGTGGAAGGGCGCAAAAGAGCAGTGCTGCTCACTCATGGCAGCCAGGATAGAGCGGGGGAGACAGTGATCTAGAGTCATAAAGGAAGGGGCCAGAGACCCTGCCCTGACCATCATTCCTCCAGGGACCCGCTTCCTCGAATTGGGCTCCACCCCTTCAACTGTGAAATTACTAATGGATCATAGGATTAGTAACTTCATGATCCAGTCACCTCTTTAGGTCCCACCTCTGAATTTTAGTGCACTGGGGATGAAGCCTTCAATACATGAGGCTTTTCAACATGCTGTGCATTTGAACCATAACAGAAACCTAAAAATAAAGTAACTTTTTCAAGGGCATTATACATTGTAAATAAATCCTTTATTAATTTCTTTTTTGTTTGTTTTGTTTTCTTTCTTTCTTTCTTTTTTTTTTTTTTTTTTTTTTTTTTTTTTTTTTTTTTTTTTTTTTTTTTTTTTTTTTTTTTTTTTTTTTTTTTTTTTTTTTTTTTTTTTGGCAGGGCATTGTTTCTATGTAGTTCATGCTGACCTTGAACTCTCTATGTAACCTATGCTGGCCTCAAACTCCCAGTGATCCTCCTACCTCAGCCTCCCAAGTGCTGGGATTACAGGTGTGTTCCTCAATATCTGGCTTTTTTTTCTTTTTTCTTTTTTCTTTTGCCTTATGGTATCTTAGCAGACTAACATGACAACGAAAGTTTTTCTTTTAGCTTTTATGGCTCCCATTACTGTGAAATTATTGATGCAGTAATTTAGATATGCTAAGTCTTCACAAAAATATCTTAAATGCTCCCTCAAATTTGCAGCTTTTCTTGCAGATTTTTAGCTTTTCATTTCCTTCCCCTCTGTAATCCTCCAGCTTTTTGCATCATCTTTGACTGAAGTTAACATTTACTTCCATCCTTTGAGAGTCATTCTTAAATTTCTCTTCTTCCCTTTGCCTTCTAAAATATAAAGGGATTGCAGCATAATCACAGGTGTGTTTCTCTTCCAAGTCTGCAAACTCTCCGTTCTTTGGGCAAACAAGCTTGGTAGGCTTCCTTGTTATTATGGTTAACTTTATTCGTCGACTTGCCTGGGCCAAGAGTAGTCCCAACTGCACGTCATTTCTGAGTTGTGTATGAGTGTATTTCTGGATAATATTATAACTGGAATCAATAAAGTGGATTGTCCCTTCCAGTCCAACCTGCTGAGGGGCTGAGCAGAATGAATGCAGAACAAGGGGAAATTTAATTCATTTTGCCAGATGGAATGTCTCATCTTAAGGGTTTTGTTAATTTTCTCGAGCTAAAATTAATAATTAACCCACATGGAACTCATTTGTATGTGTGTAAATTTAGGTTCCTATATGCGCACACTCATATGTGTGCCTATCTTCTTTTTCAGTTTTCATTTTTTATAGTGTGTGCTTGCGTTACATAATTATTACATTACTTGCAGGAAGTTGGTACATGTACATAATACATCTTCATTCTTTTTTATCCCCTTTTCTCCTCCTCTCTCCTGCCTCTCTTAATCCTCTTTCCATTTGAGCAAAATCTATTTCTTTACTTCCTATTATCTATCTTTTAATTTGTTCTTTATTTATATTCTGGATGTGTATATTATTTTACATACTGCAATATCATGATTGATATGTATCTCTAATTTACTGAAGATTACTCTTTATATTATTTTTCAATTTAAGTTCATGTGTTTTAAAACAATGGCCATTATTAATGTATAATATGTTTGGATGGAACTTTAAAAAGCTGTTTTAATCATTTTTATTTTGGTTTATTAGCATTTGTATGTAGTACATAATGTTTACATTCTTTGTGGGATGTATAAAACACATATTTTGATCTTTTTTGCTTTCAGTTTTTTAAGTTTTATCTTTAGTATGTAGAATAATCTATTGAGTGTATGAGAAAAAGCTCAGTTTCTAAAATAGAAAGAATGTGCATCATTTCTGTCTAGAGCACTGCCACACACGAATTTTACAGGACTGAGGAAGATTAACTAGGAGCTTAGTATGATGTAAAGGCATCCGAGAAGCAGTAGGAGATGATACTTGACCTTTTAAAGCTTCTCAGGGGATTGAAGTTAAAGTAACTCCAGGTGGTCTTTGGAATCACTTGACATTTCCTATAAGTGATGGACCAAATAAGAGAAAAAAAAAAAAACACAGAAAAAGTCAGTTACAATAAGGTTCCACTTCACCAATGTATTGAAGATATTTATTGAAAGTATCTCTTTGGGTCTGGTACAAGTAAAATGTCTACGTTCATCACAGCAATCAGGAGGTGCTCATATTTGCTGAAGTTCACCTTCATGCCTTTTCCTTTGTCATACTCTCCCCCTCAGGGCTCTCTCAGTGAATTCCATTGTTTTAGCAATTATATCTGTGTTGATTATTGAAATCTGTGCTGTCAATCCCAGTATTTTGTCCTGAGATTAAGACCATATTTTTAACACCTGTTTTATATCTCTGGATGGCCTATTATAAATCAAGACTCAGATTCCATCTTTTAAGAAGGGAATTGACCTCGATTATTTGATATGCTCAATATATTGCTGAGACTATAAAGACAAAACAAACACAAAAAAATTGAGTCTTTTCTTGGAGGAATTTTTAGTCTAAACCACAGATCACCCAATATATATATTTTTTTTTTTTTCTAAAAAAGGCTGATTAGACCCAATTCACAGTAAAAGTAGGAAAGACTTTCATAATATGCAAAGGTAAGAAACTGTTTTCCCCCTTGGATCCATTTTGCACTGTACAAATATTCTTATTGTACATCTCATTTTATTTCACTCTATTTGTTTCTTTTGTACCTGGGGTCAACAAACTATATATTAAAGGTCAACTCTCCAGTGAGCTGTCATGAAAAATAAGATTACAAGTAGTTTGGAAGCATTATTTTTCTTTACTGAAAAAAATCCCTTAGATTTCAGTTTATCATTTCCGCTAAAGGGTACTACAACTCTCTGAAGGTCAGAATGAAGACACTAGACCCTCAATTATTCTAAAACTTACCTGCATAGGTCGGTCGACATGTCATATATAGAGAGACTGACTGGCCTTGTCAAACAGTCTTTTCTGACATGAGGCCTTTATTTTAAGAATTCCAGACTGTTCATATGCATTCCAATAGAGAGCTGTGCAGCACAGTTCTCTGACACAGCATTGTGGTGAATCCTGTGTCTACATGTTCCTTCTACTTTACTTTCTCCCTCTCCAGTTTTTTATTTTGCTTCACTTGGATATCTTCTATAGCCTTGTATATTGACTTCTAAGGTTGCCACAACAAATTACTGCAACTGAGGTGCTTAATAAAATAAAATTTATTCCCTCTGTTGCGGGAGCAGAAGATTGAGTTCAAAGTCTTGATAGGGTTGATTCCTTCCAGATGGTCTAAAGGAGATAGCTTCTCTCTTAACTCCTGATGGCTGTCAGTGACTCACATTTCTTGGCAGATAGATACATCACTCCAGTGTCCTCTTCCATCACCTTCTTTTCTCTCTCAATGGCCTCTTCTCTTCTTCCGAGGACTCCGATCTTAGTAGTTGAGGTTTACACAAAATCTAGGACAATTTCATTTTGTAATCCAGAAGTAATTTCATCTTCTGAACTAGGTCACATTCTGAGCCTCTGAATGGACATGTGATTTGGGGGATACTCTTCATTCTGCTACATTTTCAACTCATTTTCTATTCTGTAACTCCTTTCTTATTTCTCTGTTGTCAGATTGTCCTCATTACACATAGATCAAATTTACTTCCTTGCTCAAACAATATTCATAATTTAGCAAAGTCCCAGAAATAGGGAATAAATGTCTTTACTTGGCATTCGATGACACTTCACCACTTCAGATTTGATTCTTTTTTATGAGAATCAAATGACTCTACATGATCAATAACATCAATAACACTAAATGCTAGGTCAGCTAGTTTTCTTGTCAAATCAGATTGCATGATTTCTTGCTCTTATGCCTTTTGGCCACTCTTTTATTTAAACTAGAAGGCAAGACATACAAACTGACTCCTAATGAAAAATATCTGTAATTCTTTAAGCCACTAAATACATGAATAATTATAAACTAATATCCACCAGGAAAAAATTTTAACCCCAAAAATGACTTTAGGGTGTGATTTTTTTTCTTCTTTGAAACATAACAGAACAGCCACAAGTAATATTCTTTTTGAATAAATGTTTATTAATTATTGAACACATGCAGATAAATCTTACCTATTTTATATCTCTGGTTGGATAGCCTGTCATTAATCAAGACTCAGAATCCACTTTTTAGAAAAGGAATTGGCCTCTACTATTTGATATGATCTATATACCACTGTGACTATAAAGACAAAACAAAAACAAAATAGAATTTGAGTATTGTCTTGGAGGAGTATTTGGTCCAAACCACAGATCATTAAACACTTTTTTTTTTTTCCTGATAAATGTCAAGTTTCAGATATTTAGAATGTCATTCACTTGTATACTTGTTTAATTTTCCTGGAGAGCTAGGTGAGCATAATGCTTGTGTCCTGGTCATTTCCTAGCAAATGTATTCATTATTGTGAGGTCTTAAGCGTAATGTAACATCTGCACACAGAAATCATTGTCTTCTGAGGAGTCATGCTTAATGTGGAGTCACAGGATTATAGGTATAATTGTTAGTAAAGATCTACTCGCTTAAGCATTTTGTATAGAATGATACTTCATGGATATTTCTACAAACTGCAGGATATTATATTGACAACCAAATAATTTAACTGGCAATAATGCATTTCACACTATATAGCTAAAACTAAGTATAGCTCATTAAATGGGATTACAGTAAATCCTTGAAGAATTGTTCCTGAAGCTTTATCTCCCTAGCAGCCACCATGTAATAATGTGACCTTTTAACAGAACAAAACTTACTACTACATTTTGGTCATTGTTCCAATTAAAGTCATCACATCTTTCCATATAAGAGATAGGCACTGGAGAAAATTAATTACACATGCAAATGACCTGCTTGCATATTTATCTCCCTAATCTCTTCAGGGACAATTGCCCCTTAGTTTAAGAGAAGGGTTATTTATTATTTATTTGGCTCAAAGTGGTTAATAGAAATAGTTCATTGGTTGAACTATTAATTAATAGACATACTTAATTAATTTGTTTCTGAAAGCCAAAATGAAAATGCAGAGGTCACACTGTCCATTTTTCCAGCGCATTTGACCAGACAGATTGCACAAATACTTTGGTGGGCTCTCTGTTGTCAGTGCTCGATCACAGAGGAACAATTCCAGGTTGGCGGCTCAGGATTCTCTGACAAGTGAAATATCCATCTGGTATACGATTTATTTAAATATATTCTATCGAAATCAAAAGGGAATGAAAGGTCAGACAAGTTTACGTTTCTTACTATCCTAGAAATGTTCCTCCATTATAATTAGTAGATTAGAACTTGACCCAGAAACTAGAAACACCCTAAATATATCAGATCCTAAAAAACAAAAACATTTAACTGAAATATGAACCTATTTATGCAAGCCTATTATACGAATGCAGAAGGGCACATTTCAGACTTTTGCTTTTCCATACTCTTCAATGAAAAATAAGCATGGACCAAATAATAGCATTTGGGGCATATTGCCAATTGCTGTCTTTTCATGTAAGAAAGTTATAAAGTAACCTAGGGACAGAAGGAAGCAAAGATGCTCTGAGTAGAAGGATGAGTTTGTTGTATAGGAACTGGATCAATATTTGACAACAGAAATAAAAGCATTTTTCGTGCAGAGCAGACATATGTCTTGAAAAATCATAGTATTTCTTTGCTATAACAAATGAATTTGATTGGTTTTAGATATCTTAGAAGACAATCAACTACAACCTAGAATATAGATGTGTCTACTGTTTGCCCACACTATTTCCCATACCAGAGGCTGTAATTTATTTTCTTTGCCCCCAATCTATAAAACTATGATACTTTCCTGAAAACATCTGTGAAAAATCGTAAGGCTAATAACAGGAAATTAGATAAACAGAAGCTGTTTCATTGGGTTCTAATATTTAAACTTGGAAAGGAAGAGGCGATGATTCTGCTCCAAGGACATCTCTTGTTCCCTCACTGTGAGCCGTAGAAGCTGACTGGGCTGAAGAAACAGGTCAATCCTTCTGGCAAATGTTCTATACCTGTTCTCTTAGTCACTTTTCTCTTTGGTGAGACTAAATACCCAACACCCAAATTTAAAAGAAGAAAGATTTATTTCAGTTTATAGTTCACAGAGGTTTCAGCTCATAGATGGCTGGCTCCAAGGCAAGGTGGCATGGCACAGGGGCATCGCAGAGGAGAAACAGTTCATGGCAGGTACCAGGCAGCAAGGCAGTAAGCAGAGAAGTAGCAAAGAAGCAGCCAGCAAGTGACCACAGCAGCCCTATTTCTGTCTGTTACATTCCATCCAGGATACCCACCCTTAGGGCAGGTATCATTCACACCCAGGGTGGTGTGCCCATAGTCTTGGCATTGCACCATGAATCATTCACACTCTCTAGATCCAGCCACCTTCGAAAAGTCTCACTGGTAACCACATGGGGCTTTGGGAGACATCTAGATATAAGCCATAACATCTGTATTATTCCATTTGTGCTGCTTCAGCATAGCATAGACTGGCTGATTTATGTACAACAGAAATTTATTTCCCACATTACTGGAGGTTGGGAAATCTTAGATCAAACCACCAACAGATTTGGTGTCTGGAGAGAGGCTCCTTTCCGGTTTGTCTTCTTCCTGTAGCCTCAAATGGTGGAATGGATGATGTGGTTGCTTTTAAAGAGCATAATCACATTCATGTGGGCTCCACTTTTATAACCTAAATGTCTTCCCAGGAGTTTATTTCACAATTGCATTTCATCGGGGATTAGGATTTCAACATACTGATTTTTGCAGAAGGGGAGATGTGCAACCATTCAGTTTATAGCATCGCCCTAGAAGTCCTGGTGATGTACCATGGAGGGCACAAAAGCAAGCAGCCTGTTATACAGTTTTATTATCAGATCTCATCCAGAATCTTTGAACTTCAGTATAACATCCCATTGCCCCGAACTATACATAAGACATGCCCCAGAACCCACAGATGAGCCCGAGTGCAATACTATCCCCTCCCTCAAGCCTTCTTGCCCTGTTATGCACCAAGAAGCAAAAGTACTACTCAGAATATTCCTACTGAGTGAGATGCAAGTGATGGGTGTGATAAGACCCCAACACTAGAGTCTCTGGGAAAGCAGAAACATCTAGCTGCTTCACTGGGAAGCTATACACTGTTGGTTCAGATGTTTGATGCCAGTACATTCCTCTTTCACCCACAAAGATACAAGGAAGGCTAAGCCATGAAGAATATTTATATCAGACTAAACACTCCTCGAGGGAGGAGACGCAGCTCCATATATGGCATAGGTAGTTAGGACTTTGGACACAGATCCCCATTGGAGGGTTTGGATAGGTAATGAAGCAGATAATGTGGTATGTTTTAGATGGCACTTTACTCTGGAAACTTCTAGTATGCATTGAGAGAATTGTGTCTCATTGTTACCTCTGAGTAGCTTTCACTTTTACCTTCTTGGGTTCTCCTAAACCTCTTTGACTGGTTCCATGGTTGACTACATGGTCGACTGGTTCCATGGAAAGAGTCTTCATTCTAAGGAACTTATCGATAATTACTATTTTCTCTGAATCCTCTGACATTCACCAAAAGGTAGGAAGCATTGGCTATTTTTTGGACTCTGTTTCTTAATATCTGTGAATGAAAGGCTTAGAAAACAAGACTACCCACAGGCAGTTTGCATTTCACAGAATCTTTTAGGAAATCATGAAGATATAGTTAAATGGCCTTTTTAATGAATCTCAGGAAATACATTATTTAATTATATCCTGATTGCAAAAAGAAGCACAATTATACTTGTGGTCATCTGATTTTCCGTATCTTGCATAAATGTTGGCATTATACAGCATTATTCCATTATGGGGTTTGGGGGGAAAGACAAACTTTCCTCATGAGAGTTCAACATGCAGTATTCCCAAGAAAAACTCATCAATACTGTGCATACACCCCTTTGGGTTCCTTCTGTCTTTTGCTCCTCATTCCTCCAATTGCATTGCAATCAATGATTATCACTATTTAGCATTTCAGTTACCATGTCATAATGTTTTAATTAATTAAATTAAGTAGTTTCTGTTTGTTAACATTACAGGAAAAACACTTTTAAATAAATGCCAAACTGCAGGTTTGATGAAACACACCACCAATCTTTCAACCACCGGGAGGTGCGAGCATCATTTCTTGAGCATAGTTAAAAAAAATTTTGATTTGTAAATGATATATATTAAATTGTAATAAAACATTTGCTTGTACTTATACTTACTGTTACAGTTCTTATTTCTCAGTTTAACATGATTTCCTTACTTTATTTAGTAAGGAAAATGTAATAGCAGCCCTTCAGTGACCTTTTTGAACTATAGTATTGAATTATACTCTGAAAATAGAAGAGACATCTTTATTTCAGGTCAATGGGCCAAATACACTTTTTACATCATTAGCATCCTGTACTTCTTTACTCACAGCTACTACAGTATGATGACTATTTCAGAAAATCATAATGATCAAGATTCAATAGAGTTTCTACCTTTCTCAGCATTTTCTTGATAAAGTAGATTTGATTTTCCACTTTTATACAAATTCCTCTTCACCCATATACATGGCCTTTAAAAGATATATCGGCATGCAAAAAGTAAACTATTTCAGGAAAGGGATATTTGAGTCTATCATATTTTTAGTTGTGGACACATATTCATTTCAAGAGGTACTTATATTTTAAGCTCTGTTGGGGAAATATAATTTAGAACAAAATTTTCTCCCAACCCAATAACAGTCTCTAAAAGAAGAGTAGAGAAAGAAAATGCTTCCAGTATTGAATAAGCATTAAATTGGAAGGTGGTAGACATCACAGGTAACCTTCTAAGAGATTGCAAAGACAGAAAGAATGCTCACCCTTTTACCCCGCCAGAACATGCAACAAATTACACACATTTCCTTGGCAAGCAATAACTAGTCTTCAACTACGAAAAAAATTGATAATATTGCCTGTCACACGTAGTATATCCTAACTTTATCTGGTAAGAGGAATGACCATCTGTATTAGTTAATTGGTTTTATCCAGAGAAAGTCTCTCATCGCATAACTTCATGATTGAAGATAGTTTTGCAACATGGAGCAAGGGAGGTTTTGAATGAAGTTAGGTTATTCCCTACCACATAAACTTGGAAGTAGGGATTCTATCTCTTTTGATGTTTACATTTCAAAGAGATGGTGCCTCGGTCCTTGAGAAAGGTGTTATGGTTTCTATCTAGTTGTCCCTCCGAAGCCTCATGGACTCATAAGTAGCTGGATCATGGGTGTGCGATACTAGATTAAAAGCATGATAACTGCATAAGTCCACTGATTGGCTTAACATAGTTCTGGGTGTGGATAATAGGAAGACCTACCCTGGGCGTGTGTGGAAGCAACAGATAGGATTGTGGCCTGAATGGAAGAAAGAGAGAAAGGAAGGCTTGCTGCTTGCTGCCTCCTGCCTGCCATGCCATGAACTGTTTCTTCTCTGATGCCCCTCTGCCATGCCAGACTGCTTTGGAGCCATCCAACTATGGACAAAAAACTCTACAAATTTGATCTAAAATAACCCTTTTCCCCTTTAATGTGTGATTGGTTGTTGGGTATTTTTTTCCAGCAAAGGGAAAGTAAGTCAAAAGGCATTTTTGACTTAAAGCTGATAGAAGACTTATCTCATATTAAGAAAAAAGTACATTTCAAAGAGAGGGGAAAGTACAATTACTACTTTTTCTGTTTAACCTCAAATACTAGGAAGAAGAAGATTCTCTTCTTTTTAAAACAAGAAGAATTAAGCTTCTTATGTTAATTTTATATGCCCTTTCAATTATTCCAATAGCATCCTATAATATGCAAACTGGGAAAAAACCCACAGTTCTCATGAATTGGTTTTAATTTACTAATCCCTGCAAAACACACTCATTTTCCTCAACTGAGCCCTACCATAGAGGGTGCTAGTGTAAAAATGAAGACAAAGTGAACAGAAAAGAAAACCTGAAAGGCAAATGCGGTGGATGTTTTCTTCAATAGAGAGGGCACGACACGCTCGGGGCAAGACTATCTGAAGGTGTCAAAGGCCTCCGGCTCTACCACAGCGAATGTTGCTGGACACATCACGCAATCCCAGATCATTTCTGATATTTAACAATTCAGTTTTATCTCCAAGTAGGTTTTGCTCCCAAAACATCTGCATGGTTCCTTTTTGCTGGTATTCCTAAAGAAATTGATGAGGCTTTTCTTAATATCCAAAGCATACATCTGGAGTGTTTCCTTTTTATTTTTCTTGGACGGCATGACACATATATTTTTTATTCTAAAGTCACTAGGGAGCGGTTAGAATTTCACAGTGCAGAGTCAGATCACAGCACCTGATTTTCAGGCTTCTGATATTATTCTCCATGATCGTACAGGTAATTTCTTATAAATTATCGAGGGAAAGAGTATATGTTGCAAACAGAAAACAGCAGAAGTAAACAGAGAAAATTGAAAAGGTCAGCGGAACATTGGGTGAGTATTTTCATCAGAGAAAAACAGACAATGTATCCTTTTAGCAAGGCCGGTGCTGTCAGATTCTTGTGTAAAACACGACTTAAAAGCAGGATCTCTTAGAGGAATAAAAGTAGATGGGAGACAGGAAGGACTTTACGTGTCATTTAAAATGTTCCTGGAGGGAAAAATACAAGTACAAAGGTAAAGGAATAGTATTTAAGGAGATTTTCTAACTTTTATTAAAAACACATAAATGCAAAAAACAATATAACCATTTCAAGTTTGAATGTGACCGTGTTAAACAGCGAAGTGCTGACTGAGGAAGTATTGAGCACTTTGACGCTTTCCTGTGTTGTTCCAGCTCACCTTGAAAATGAGGTTGTGCCACCTGGACAGGCGGACCCAGCGTTCTTCTAAAAGCCATACAAGAAGGCATAGTGTTTTTTTCTTGTATCTCAAAGAATATTTAATTGAATATTGGATAGTATAGTTTGTTAAATTTAAGCATTTTTGCTAGCCGTAGGAGGAAAGTTAAAACAGAAGCCAAATTGATAATTACGTTTTCCATGTTTTCAAGAAAAAAAAAAAGCAATATGTTAATAGGAAGATTTCTAAGCTTAAAAGTCTTCAGATTGGAGTCTAAATCATTGAAATACTTGACTGTGTTTTAAATTATATGCACATTAGTTTTCTCATATTAAAAACGTATTATTTGAATAAATATTGCTTTCCTCATCTTTCTAATGCCTAATTCTTTCTAAATACATAAATAATCACACCATTGAAAAATCTAAGTTATAAAATATCATTTTCATTGAGTTTATGATGAGTTGAAATTATGCAAAAATTCATATATTAGAAAAATGAATAGAAACAAATTATTGCTCTATTAGTAGTCACGGAGTATTCGGTATAACAAGGCTTTGCCCCAAATTGGCAAACATAGTATTATTTAATGTTTGCATTTTTTTCTGAAACAAAAGCATTATTTTCCTCTTTTGCAGAAGAGGAAAACATGTTTCTGTGAGTTTTCTGGTAAATTCCTAAATAAGCTAAAAAAAAATCATGATGAAGCCCTTCAGTATGCAGAAGCTTCTTCTTAGAGCTTATTCTTTTGACAACATTTCTTCTTTTTTACATTGTCTCACTCAGGGTTTTCCATCCCTCAAGACGTGTTCCCTCCATCTGGACAACACGCTTGACTCTAGGACTTCTACCTTGATTAGTTCCTACTCACCACTAAGACCTCAAATGCTGTGTAATTTCCCTAGGCAGCTCTCTTTAACATGTAGGAGAAATAAGCCTTCTCCTGTCTTTCATGTTACCCTATATACTTCTTCAAAGTACCTACCAGGATCTTTAATAATTCAGTTGCTATTTATTTATTTAATGTGGTTTTGTTCTGGGCTAGAATGTAAGTTATATGAGGGCAGGGACTAATTCTTCCTCCTTGTTTTTGTTATGTAGCACAGTCCCTTTACTCAATAAGTATTGCTTGAAAGAATGAGTGGGTGAACCAACCAATTAATATGAAATATAAATGTATAATGCAAAAATTTCCAGGCCACATCTTTAAACGGTAGACTAGGCCAACAATATGATTAACCTTCCACAACAAAAACATTAAGCTCACATGGACATGAGATGCACAAATTTAATTCTGGGATGAGTTTCAATTGCTCCTGGGAGATTAAAGCATTTAGAAGCACAGCTTGGATTTTAAAATGTCATTATGTTAATGGTCATCATTATAAATAATTCCTTAATTTGGGTGAGACAAAAACTACATTTAATTAGCCACTGTATTCTCCTCAATATAAAAAGATCAAAGGGGTTTGCATTTAGTTTGCGGCTGTTCTAGTCAGGTGTCAATGTCCTATTCTGAATGACTTTAGATAACTAGAAAGGAGTCAAACATTTAAGAATCATCTTCATTTTTAAAGTAGCAGAACAAATGCCTACTATCATGTAGGGTCCTCTTTGAACAAAAAGTTATTTTGTTCAGAGCCCAGAAAGATCGCATGTGACTCTGTCAACTGCAGGCCAGGCCACTGTGGTCTTCTCCTTAGAGAAGTCTGCTGACAGGCATTTGCTGTAAGCCTCATCACAGTGTAGTATTTGTATGTGTGTGATATTGCTATTGCATATATTGGAAGACCATGAAACACTAAGACAAAAAGGCACATATGTCTAGAGATAAATGCAAGCAAAATAGAGATGTAATAGCCATTGAATAATTTCCCCTCTTTCTAGCAGTGCAGAGAAATTTATGTAAGGGTGATGTTAGTTTTTAATGGGGGCATGATCTCAAAATATCTTGACTTTTAATAGTTTTATCTAAATTTTTGAAAATATTAAAATGTTAGAGCTGGGCATGGTGGCCCACATGCCTATAATCCCAGCACTGCGAGGTTGAGGCAGGAGGATTGTTGTGAGTTCGAGGCCATCATGGGCTACACAGAGAATTTAAAGCCAGCCTGAACTACATAGTGAGCGCTCTTTGGAAAAAACAAAAACAAAAACAAAACCTGAAATGGTTAAAATATTTATAATTTTTTATTTAACTGAATATTAATTGTGGAAATACTGATAGGATAAATTTTTGACACATTTTGTGTTTAAAGCACATTTACAGCATAGCGAGATAATTATTTTATGCTTGTGGCAATTATCGACGTATTAGTTCACGTTAAATTCGCTCCTCAATGTGCCAACTCTCAGTAATGGACTCTTCAAGCATGTTCTTTATGGTGTGTACAATTTTAAACGTTGTCAGTAGTGGGCGCTAGAGAGACACTCCCGATAGAAGAGGCTACTCTTCCGTGATTCTCTTGCTTCTGCCACTCTGTCCTTCACAGAGCAGGTGTGTAGAGCTACGAGGTATTGCCCTGACTCTCTCCACGCCCTCAGAGCACATGTTATCTTGACTACGATGCAGTCCAAGAAGTTGTTTTTATTTACTTTTATTTATTTATTTTTATTTTTTGCTTGCTCGTTTTCCTCCCTGCTTGTTTTACATCTCCAGAATAGTTTTGCCTCAAGGTGAAAAATAAGCTTCTTCCCTGTCAGATGGAAACAAACCCAACCCTGGAAGGGGACGGGGGCTGGAAACGCCCTTGCGATTAAGCCCTTCTTTGGTTAATTTTCTTCAGTTCTTAGGAAAAATGGAGGAGCTCTTCACACTTTCAAATTCTTGTCCATCTTTACCGTTCCAAATCTCTGATAGCTTGATAATCTTTTGTAATACAATTTCCATATTTAAATTACTGCTTGGCTTTTGTCTCCCGAGTGACCCCAGACCCGTTTATTGTCCTTATGCAATATAATAAAGGGCACTGTAGAAACATGAAACACATTTCTATAGGTTTATAAATGATTATTATAACTGGGACGTGTTTTCTTTTTGTGTGTTGTCAAATCTTTGATCAAGAATACACCTCAGAATTAGAAACATGTTTTTTAAGCCCATAGGGAAAACCATCATACACTTAGGGTTAATATACTTTATTTCCTGCTCATTTTATATGTAAATCAATGTTGTATTTTCCACTTTAAAAACACTACTGTTTAAAAGAAAGCATAAAATAACCCTTTACACTTAAATAATGACAGAAGCTAGAGTGACAGTATGTTTGTAAATAGGTACATATTAAAGATATTGACACTCAATTTCTAAATCTAAGGTCTTCACTTATTGTTCTGTCAAAGACTAGAAAGAAAGCACAGCACAGTTATATTTATAAAAATGTGAAAATAAAATATAGCAGCTTAACCGATTTTGTTATTTTTTTTTATTAGAGTGATATAATCACCTGCCTCACCTTTAGCTATCATACACTAGTGTTTCTCCTCTAATCAATGTAAGACTTGGAAGTGGCCGAAAGAGTTCAAGCAGGATAGAAGTGGAAGGCTAAAAACCAGTACTGAGATAAAATCAACTCTTGGAAATTGAGCAAGAATGAAGTGATAGAAATCTAGCCATTTAGGCAAAGCATTTTATCTGGAGAATAGAGTGGTCAGTACCAGGCAGGAATGGATCAAAACAGGCGGGCAGACGGCTGCCACATTGGTGTGAAGGAAATCCAGCAAGAGTGTGAGAGCTAGGTGTTAAATAACTTAAAACTAAATTAAGACAGTTAAATATGAGCACAAAGATTCTAGACAGGATTACAGGAATGCCAAGGAAACAGAAAAAGTAGCATCATTCATACTTCAGAGATAAAATTTTCAAGACAGATTAGAATGCAAACCCTCCAAGTTCATGATGGGACTAAATCCTGGGTGAGTAGTGGAAATCCAGGAAGGAGATTCAATCAGAGAAAGAGAGAGCGTCACTGGCCTGACATAGAATACAGGTTGGCTTTAAATAAAACCAAGATAGAAAAAGTGACTACAGGAGGAAAAGGGAATTAGCAAGACATTACAGCAATGTGGAAATATTAATTCGCTAGATTGGAGCTTTAAACTGCCTGACTGGAATCTTTCTTGAACCTGGAGCTGGATTTACTCTAGTGAGGAAGGCAGTATGAAATTAAGAGTTTCTACTTACATCTATAAAGGATGAAAATGAATGAGGACAAATACACAGAGCATTAGATTACCATCACAGAAATGATACATTTTCATTTTCAAGTCCACTAAGAAATAAAATTCACTTATGTGTATTATCTTCCTTTATGAGGAGTGCCTAAAAATGTTAGATAGTAGAAGACAATAAGATAGAAAGAAACAGAAGGATCAACAAAATTTTCTGACTTTCATAAAGTTGGCCTTTTGAGTTTTAGTCATTATAACACTATAAAAATGGATCACATCCTGACAATAATGTGTAGTACAAATAAAAATACAAGGGTCCTACCTTTGCATCCCAGCCCTCTCCCTATGCATTTGCACAAATTTATGCTCATCATTTCATTTCTCCTTTCCATACATTTACCTGCTCAAAATTTACTTATTAAAAAGTAGTTGATATTTCGGTTGTTTATTACTGTGGAACAAATGATCATAAAAGTCAGTAGTAAAAGTTATACAGCCATTTTGATGTATCTCACAAACTATTTGCATCAAGACATCTTCCAGCAGAGCTCAGCAGGATAATTTTACTGTTCCGTGTGGTGTACTGGAGATTTCTAAATGAAATTCAACTGTTCATATGATGTCAGTCAGAGGGTAGGAATGGCATTGTCACATTTCTTGTCACTTGCTGGGTGTGTGTGAATGACGGAATTCATTTGAAATTGTCAGCACAATGCTTAAATATCACCCCATCAGTATGGCATCCTCAAAATAGTCACACTTTGTACATACTGTATCAAGGCACACGAGTAATTAATCGTTCTGATGAACAAGTGTACATTATGGAAGTTGTGTGTCATTTTATAACCTAGTATCACTTCTTGTCTTTATTGGTTTCAGAAGTCTCAGCCATACATGTAATTCAAATTGAGGGGTATAGACATGAATGTCCTCAGTGAATGAAGTTTCAAATAATTTGTTGTGATGCCAAAACCCACTATATTCCATGCCATGCTACAAAATTATTGACTTACTGCATCATGCAATAAAACCCAAAGTCTTTTCTCTTGTGGTAGGAGGTTCAGATTCAAGGTTCAGCATCTTATCATGTCTGTCAAGTCTAAGTAGAGAAGAAGTATATTGGCTTCTTTTCTTTGGATATAAATATTCTTAGTCTGAAGATCTGTGAGTTAAAGGGAGAAAACCATCCTTTGCTTAACTATCTATTGTCTAAAGATGAGAGTGATGTAACATAGCTACAATAAATGTACCCAGTCCATCATGTTAAAAATGAGAAGCACGGTGCTCACTCTTTTATAGCAATACTTAAATACATAATGGCACATATTTGCTTTTTCCTTGATTGGACCTAGAGCTGATCATTGGGTATATTTCTGCATGATTCTCGATTTTTGCCCTCTGAAAACTTCCTTTTCCATCTATTGCAGACTTTTCTATAAAATCTAGTTTTCTTGGACTACGTCCTACCTACAGATTATGGGGCACTAGTAACTTTCTTAGATACTGTTTGTCTCTTTCAATCTGTACTAATATAATTCCCTTAAAATGTCATGAGAGAAATAAATTCTTCAAATGATAGGGCTATTTCCCTGCAGTTGGTTTTAAAAAACAAAAACTACCTGTAACTTAATTTTCTAAACAATATCAATTTACCTTCCTTCATAATTTTGTTAATAAGTAATTAAGTAGCATTCAATTGGGCAATTCTTTTTTGTGTAGCTTTGATAGAAGTCACTGGAAAACATTAAGCTGGCAGGTGGGCTGCAGCAGACAGTCCAAACCAATTTCTGTCTCAGGGTGCTTCACTGGGGTGGCTGAAGAGAAGCTTCACCTGGAATAATCAAGCAGAATTTCTGACTGGGACTTGAACTATCACCACTTGGTGGGAGGAATGAAAAGAATTTTTGGTCCTAGTTTAAAAATGCCACATTTGGGGGCTGGGGATTTAGTTCAGTGATTAGAGTGCTTGCCTTGCAAGCACAAGGCCCTGAGTTCGATCCCCAGTACCACAAAAAAACAAACAAACAAAAAAACACAACAAAAATGCCACATTTGAGCCAGGTGATCACCAGCACAACTTATTTCTTAAAACCTGTCTCATAAACAATAGTAAAGTCTTAGCACAGATATGAAATAAAGGATACAACATTTTAAATTTTGTAAGTCGTGAGCATCAAAGGCTGTTGAGTTATTAAATAATCAAAAACATTTTTCTCAAAGTTTTAATTCCAAGGATAACTGTAGGTAATAAAGACATTTATAACTGAGGTTAAATGGAAAAATATTTTAAAATGTATATTTTAAGAAAAAATCTGCATTGCTTATAAATTGTTATCATGAGTCACACTTTTTCCTCACTTAGGCTTATAAACAAAACTGAAAACCTCATTCTTAAAATTGTATTTTCATGTATTTTGATATGAAAAAGTTACTGCCAGAGATTATTTTTGTCAGAGATACTTTAATGTAATTCATTATTTAAGATAAGTTTGCCAAAATCAATAAATTATATTTTCCTTTCAATGTGGTTTTGTGTGGCTGGGTGTGGCAAGTTATGCCTGTAATCACAGTTCGTGGAAACAGGACAATTGTTGACTTTGAGACCAGCCTGTGCTACTTTGCCAGTAAAACTCCAGCAAGGACTACTTGGTAAAACCCCATCTCAAAGCAAAACAAACAAACAAACAAACAGAAATCAAAATGATTCCATGTGGTAGCTGAAATAATAAAGCTACAGAGATGGGAATAACTTCAAAGATCTCTTGACTGAATCCATCCAGCCACAGACGAAGGAATGGAGCCCTTGAGAGACTGTGGAGCTTGGCCAAGGTCTCTTAACTGGCTATCGGCTAGAGCCCAGGGCTCATTAAGACGACGACACAGACAGTTCCAAGAGTACTCTTGAGAGAAGTAAATTCCTCAAATGATGGGACTATTTCCCTGCAGTTGGTTAGTTCATTAATTTTCTTTAACAACTTTTTCTTCATCTGTTGCACATAATTTTTAGACCAACCCTATTGTGTTGAAATAAATTTTAATCAGGCCAAATTAGTGCACTTTCATAGTTTCTTCATATTTTAAAAAGTCAGGGTCTTGAGGATTTAGCTCAGTGGTAGAGCTCTTGCCTAGCAAGTACAAGACCCTGAGTTCGATCCCCAGCTTCAGCAGCGCCCCCAAAACAAAAAACAAAACAAACCAAAAAATAGGGCAATAATAGTTAACATTGTAAACATAGTTTTAGGAATAATAATGAACTAGTGGTAAAGACAAAAATTGGTCCATTGTTTTATGTCTTGTATCCAATATTCAGGGAATCATAGATTTTTCTGGGTGAGAAACTATTTCGAAGTCTAATTGCTTTTTTTTTTTTAAACCAAGAACATGTATTGGTACATTCTACATACAATGGTCACATTCATTACATTAATTCTGTACCTATACATGATGCATCTTGGTTCTCCCCGCTCTTCCCCCCCTCCCCTCTGCACCCTCCCTCCCTATTTACAGCAGGTTCATTCATCATTTTCCATATTTTCCCATTCCCCTCTTTCCCCTGTTGCCTTTCTGCTTTTCCCCTTCTTTCCTTCTAGTACTCCTCTCCTCTGCACACCATCCTCCTTTTATATAATATCTATTACACCTCTTTGTCCTTATTTACAATTATGGTCTCTCATATCAGAGAAACAATTCGATGTGTGCTCATGAGTGTCTGATTTATTTCACTTAAGAGTATGTTCTCAAGA
>PVJO010014891.1:0-11720 GCA_004026905.1 Hystrix cristata | reverse complement strand
TCTTTTTTATGGCAGTGTAGTACTCCATAGTGTAGAAAAACCACATTTTCTTTAACCATTGCTTTTTGACTCAAATTTGGAAATATTTTCTGAACCTTTCTGATCTGCAATTGAAACCTGCAATCATAAAGTGCTCATCTTTTTCTGGGAAAAAGAGAAATATTTGATCAACAATTGTAATTGTAATTATGTTCTAATTTAACAAAAGACATATCTATTCCCAAATAAATACAAATATTTTATCCCTGTTTGGTATATATTCCCATATTATATACATTTGCATCCCCTTAGAAATGAAGATCTTCAAATATTTGAAGACAAATTTTAAGTTATGTCTAAGTGTTTTATAATTTAAATATGTACATTACCTATATTGGTAAAGATTCTAAAATAGAGCATATGCAAATACAATGGGGATGATCTGACACTGGGATATATGGATAGAGTTGTGTGCTCTGCCTGATTTACTTCTATTCTCTTTCTGTTCCTCTCATCTAGTGCTTTTACCACTTAATCCTTTTGCATTTTTATTACTGTCATACTGTATGTATAGTTATGTAAAACTAAGACTTTTAAAAATAAAAATGCATTTGCAAGGTGATATATGTCATAACATAATTAGTATAATGAAGATTTCTAAAAGTTCTATCACTGAATGGTATATCCCGATATATGAACCCACACAATTATAGATTATTGAATGGATGAAATCATTATATGAGCAAATCCAACCTGAAGATGAAGTTCACATTTGTATGATCACATTTCCCTTCACTCTTCATGATTACTTCAGTGGTTTTGAACTTCGTAGCGATTTTAATTTGTATTTTGCAAATTATTTTGTGAAATTACCAGTATACATATTCTTATCTGTGCAAACTCTTCCATTCGGAGGGTATGAGATACTTGGGCGCCTGCTTTGGTAATGTCCCAGGACTCCAGCAACAGTGAGCACCTTCAGGTATGTCTAGGTAATCTTCCCGCGCCAGCTGCATTTGTTTTAGTGTGCATCTTTTTACCATCTCTCATGTACTTAAAGAGTTATTTGTGTCTTGTGGGTATAAAGTTACTTATATCTCACACACTGAAAGTTTTTTAAGCATCGTGATCTGTTTTATGTGTCTGTGCAACTAGTCAACTGAATCCAATCACATGAAAAGTAGATCATTAAATCAATTCTTGAATTAAATTTTTAGTTCTTTTACATTGTTTATAGTATTTTCAGATCTGCTACTGGGGAGTGGACAAGTTCTTCCATTGAGATCTGACTGTTGCATAGTACTATTATGTCACTGTCTTCTAATCTCAAGGATGTCATATGTCTCGCTGCCAGAAATGTGATATTCTTAACATGGCATTTTTCATGTTTTTGAGTTCTTATTATACTGTTCATGTTAGCAAAAATTTTCAGACTTTTTCTCATGCGTTTTCATCATTTCCCAATTTTTTAAAAAACATTAAATGTAATGCCTCCCATTCCTCCCAGTGAATTGTCATCCTTGGTGTTTATAAAACCTTTTGTTTTATTTTATATTTCTCCATCAGATATGTAAGTTTTAAGCCTTTCATTTATCTTTCAAAAGTTGAAACCTGTCACCTAAAGAAAACCGTATCTATTAGAGATAAGTGTTCTTTACATTACATGTAAATTTCTTTGAGCATAGAGTGTGACTTTTATGATAGTGCTTTGTAACGTCCTGTATACATCAGATATTCTGAAATAAATGTTTGATCTCAAAATATTGGATTTTTAGTAAATGTCAGACCAGAGTGGAAAATAATACAGCAATTTATGACCAATTTAGGACATGAGGTGTGTAATTCTTCATTTTGGTGCTTACAGATATGATTTCTGGTTTATCCTTTACATTTTCACACAGAATTTTCCTATAAATACAAATATTTTCCTTTTACAATGCACATCTCAAAAATAAGACATGATATGTACATATATCAGTTCCCTATGATGAATATGTTTGTTATATATCTCAAACATATACTTATGAAAAGAAAAAAACAGAAAAATTAGATATATTTATTCAATTTATGTGAAGTGTACCATTCCCGAAGTTATTATTTATAAGTAACTCTGCTATCAATACTGGTATATTCAAAACAAACAAACAAACAAAAAACAAATGTATCCACAAGAGATCAAGCCTTATAATACGTTTTTTGGCAAGCAACATCCTTTTATAAGTACTTTTCTTTGATTCCATTTTCTGAATAGATT
Organism: Hystrix cristata; assembly: GCA_004026905.1. NCBI lineage: Eukaryota > Metazoa > Chordata > Mammalia > Rodentia > Hystricidae > Hystrix > Hystrix cristata. The sequence continues at coordinate 9,487 of PVJO010014891.1, read as the reverse complement.
CTCAAGTAGCACTAAGATTTCTGTTAGTTTCCATTAGAGATGTATTCGTCATTTTTCTATACCCATTAACACCTTTAAATTTTATGTGAAATTTCTTCACTATCATACAATAAAATAAATGCAAGATCATTTACTGTTGTATCCCCACAATTCTGTAATAATGGTGCCATTACTAAGATAGCTCTCTTTCTCATAGCTATGAGTCACTCTCAAATTTTCTTTCTTTAGCCAGGTACTGTAAACTGATGGAAAACAATTTATCACAAATTCTAGTAGATGAGTAAAAATACTATAATTTTCAATGGAAGTAGTTCCTGAAGCATGTAACTATTACTTTAGTATATATTTCTTTTCTACCATTATGATCATTATCTTCACCTGATTTTATATATCTGTGTGTTAAGAGGCTGAAGAGGGTCTGTCTTCTTTCACTTATTTTATAAATTCGGAGACGCTGATCCCTTTTTAATGTCATTTCATTTCTATATAAAGGAAATGTTAACTTAGATCTTTTACAGGAATTAACTCCTGCTCAGTTAGTCAGACATTTTAGTAACGAGACTGTATTTCCATTTTCACATAGATAGTAGACTGAAATATTGCAGGCCAAGACAGGAAGTTGGGCGGGTCCTGGCATTATAGCTGATTGTTTAAAATAGAATCTTATGGAAGTGATTCAAATCAGTATGTGTATGTACCTTCACATTTTTGCTTCAGTATGTGTAATTCCTCTACATGAAATATGCCAGTAACAATGCCCACTGCTTCTCTGATCAGCGCCCGTTCTGGGTAATTTAGCATCCAGTCTCAGTACAGACACCCTGTTCTCTAGAAAGCCCCTCTGTGACCTGAGGGATCTCACGGCATCCTTTTTTTGTGTGTGTGTGTGTGTGTGTGTGTTCTGTTGTGGCATTATCTCAGTTTATACTAATAATTCATTTACATGTCTGTTCCTCTAATAATTCATTTATATGTCTGTTCCTTTCCCCTATGCCTGTTAGATTTTGACACCTTGAAAACAGGATTATAATTTATTTCTAATCTTGGTTTTATTCCCTCCATTTTACCCAAACTACTAGGGATACAGAAGGATCATACATTCAATGCAAAGTTCACCAAATTTTCAAGTTCATCACATTTGATTCAGTAGCAACTGACTCTTCTGGTACACTACTGGGATCCTTTCTTCTTTTAGACTTTTGTTACTAGGTTCATCAGACCTTTCTTTACCATTTACTAATCTCTTCCTACTTACCCTCACTTTTTTCTCTTTCCTCTCTAGCAATTTACAAGTATTTCATTCACTTTAATCACTGACTCTTCCAGGTGCTATAGATGCAGAGGCAAAAGATAATAATTAAAAGAAAAGTTCCTGTGACTTTGTTCTAGTCTCTCTCCTTTATCTCTATAGTTACATTCCTTTATTAATGTATATTGTTTTCAATTATATATACATATGTATTCATGGAGATAAATATAGTAATAAATATATATGACTTTGTACATAGATCTTAATTCTGAAATTTAAAAAAAATCTGATTTATTATAGTATTTCTGCATATAAATAGCACACTAAGGATGTCTAAAACTAATTTTTGTGACTGGGTGTGTGGCTCGGTGGTAGAGTGCTTGCTTAGCACCTGTACAGTCCTGGACTCCATCCCTAGTACCACAAACATAAAAAAAAAAAAAAAAAAAAAAAAAAAAAACTGAAATTTATTGTTTTAGAAAGTAGTCTACATCTTGCAGGTAAAATAAAAGAGATAATTATTCATTAAAGTTGGACTTTTTAGACTCTGGGTTCGATTCTCAATACTGGGGCCAAAAAAAAAGGAAAAATGATTTTTTATTAAAATAATCTTTTAATTACATAGAAAGACTATCATAATGAGAATGACACTGAATTTCTATTCTGAGCTCAAGTATACAGGTTCTGCCAGTAAATGACTTGGCAATCCTGGAGACCTCTCCGAATCTTATTGTAACTGCTTGTAAAAGGTTTTACATATTATCCAGGATCTAAAAATTCCTGAGGGCCATGGTATTAACATTGTGATAGAATTTGGAAGAATAATGAAAATAAAAGCTCAGAGTCTTTGACTCTCGTAATTTTGTACAGGCCTGTCCATCGCATTACGTTAGCGTTTTATTGTTGCTCCCTCTTTTCTGTGGTTTGATCTTTTAACATATTTTCCTTTGACGTTCCACCTGCTCTCTATTCAAACTCAGAGACTAAAACAGGAACTTGCTACTAACTTTTGTATGCTTATTAAGAGTTATTATTTTTATAAGCAATCTGAGGACACAACACTATTTTATTCCTAGTGCAAACTTGACATTTAATGCAAACTATTTCCTTGCAATATATTGTTTTCATACGATTTCCAAGCATGAGTTTCATTGCTTAGAGAGATTTAGAGAATATGTCATACTTCTCAACACATTCACAATTTCCCCTCCCAGTTAGAATTAAACAACTTGTGTTTACTCAGAAATAATAATCCTGAAAACGTACAACTCAATATTGACTTATGAAATTAGTTATTGTGACAGAAAAATTACAGTTTGATAAACATTAACTCAAATATACAATGTACTAGATGGTGTAGTAGTAAACTTAGATATTGGTTTAGGAAGAAAGTGAGGGAAAGGAAAGCAGCTTTGAGAAGCACAGCGAGAATTCAGTTGTAGGAAATTAAAGGAAGTGGAGAATGAGGTGGGTGACAGAATCAGAGCAGTGCAAGATGAATGGAGGGAAGTGGCCTCTTGCATGCCTGATTCTGGTCTTCTGGCACAGTGGACCCCTTATCACACTGATTGTGCTGGCCAGGTGATTAGGATTGTGTGTTACCTTTGAGGATCTGCAGTACTCTTGTGGAAAAACTGCATATGTGTTTACTGTTACTTATATTTAGGTCCATTGCTATTTATACTTATTACTTTGATTCTAAGAAATTAGAAACTGCTTTTCACATTTTATAAAAAAAAAAAGGTTCTGAGAATGATCAATTTCACCGCAAAGGCCATCTCTGAAGACCAAATTTCTGCACAGAAAAAAGTCTCAATGAGCTATCAGACTAGTAATGAAACCTGCTTTGTTTTTCTCTTTGTATCGTTTAACAAACAGTAGACATTCTATTTATTGTTTATCTTCTTTTGTCTCATTTGGCTCCTTATTATTAAAAAGCAGTACCCATACTTCTGGGAAGCCAAGTAAAACTTTGAAATGTGTGTGTGTGTGTGTGTGTGTGTGTGTGTGTGTGTGTGTGTGTGTATAATATATAAAATGGATATAATAGTGAAAAAATTTGGTTTATTTAACCTTTATATCCAAACAAATATATTTACTGGTCAGTATTAATATGTATATAAGTGCTTAGAGAATCTAATAAATATTAATACCTGATGATTTTCTTCACAGATATTTTACAACAGTAAAATAGTGTAAGACCAAAAATTGATTTTGAAAAATAAAACATAACATAGAGAATTGGTCGTGAGATTTATGTATTACTTAGGACCTTCCAAAATAAAACATATTTTGAAATTAGCAAATATTTGAGTAGTTTTGGACCTACATTCAAAAACATCTGTGCTATGCTGTTTTAAAAATAGAATACATATTTTAAAGGATTAATTATAAATTCAAGTAAAAACTATAAATGCTATGGAAGGGGGAAAGGAAATCTGGATTTAGAATAAAGAAAAAATAAATAACCAATGTTCCAAAAACAGCTTTTTCACTTGCTAGTGCAAGGATTTAGAGAGGCTTATGACCTTTCAATTTCAGGTTTTGTCATTTACTAAATTCTAATAAGAAAAGTACTGACCATAGAGTATTATATTTTAGAATATTAATAATATTACTCAAGCAATGTAAAAACATTAAAGAGACTTATATAGTGAAAATTATTATGGTCATATTCCTATTTCACATATGATACAATATTTGTTTTATCTATATTTTAATTTAATTGCATTTCGCAACCCTTTTTTTAACAGAAATTATTAAAAATAAGAATGAATACAACTTAATGGTGTAAGATGAAACCGCTGAATTTTTCTCTATGTATATTTGGAATATTTATTGAATTGGAATATTTACAGCCATACTTGGACTTTGGGAAAGTCAAAGTAACCATTCTGAATTTCCTATTAGTCAGTTCATACATGGTAAAATAATATTTCCAATTATTTTCGTTTCTAAAATAATACATGGATAAACAGTCCTAGAAAATACTTGTTAGAATTAAGCAGATAATAAGGCTATTAAATTAGTTAATACAAACATGGATGTTTCTTTTTTTTATTGCTTTAGGTTGTACTATTTCATTTTTATATCTCGAAGGTAATGTAAATTTTTATTTTCTGAAAATTCTCATCAGTGAATTATATAACCGTACATCTTAAATATATTAACTGTAAGTTCTTCAGATAGTGTGTACAATTCAAAATGATTTTTAAGAAGCTACCTAGTGTGCTTGTAAGTAATAATACTACAATATACATTTTAAAATTTTGTTAAGAAGATATTTTCTTACCACAACAAAAAAATTAAAACTTATCTAGATAGAAGTTATCTACATGCATATATGCCATTAATGATGTAAAAAGTAAATTTCTCTTAAAACTTAATATTCCACAAGCATATGCATAAATATATAACTTATGCACATAGTACAAATGATATAATGTGTATAGAATATATGTATTTATATTTGAAATATCTATTAAACTACCTAAAGCAAAGGCTAATAGTATTAGAGATCTTGTGAAAGAAGCCCAGATCACTTGCCTTTATACTCAGATTTCATGAACTAAAGGCCTTTGGAGTGGATTGTGCTTACCTAAGAGTAAATTGCCTTGTTACGTTCCTCTTATACTACCGTGTAAATATTAGGTCCTTATTACTGCTAATTATTTTGTGCCCCCTATAAAATTTCAATGTAAATTTTTTTCTGCTTTGATTTAGAGATGAAACTGAACTGAAGAAGATAATTAAAAATATATGTACTTGAGAGCTGTAACTGCTAGGTTAACTAAATTATTTACATAATATTTTGCAAAGTAAAGGAATTCTACATAATGATTAGTCCAAGTAAAGCTAAAATTCTCTTGTGATACTTTCTTGCTAAATGTCTTTGAAGAGCTATAAAACCTGCTTAACAATTATTATCTAAAACATTAACAGTATTGTAGGCATTACTGATGTTCAGAAATCCAAGGGACAATAGAACATGAAGGAGGGAAGAGCAAGACACATAAAGGACAAACTCTGAAATCTCTATCTGCTGAGATTTGAGTGGCTATTACAATAACATAGGATGATTCTAAGTGAAAAGAATCAGAATCAGAAATTGTATTGAGGACACTTCCGTGTGTGTGTGTGTGTGTGCGTGTGTGTGTGTGAGAGAGAGAGAGACAGAGAGAGAGACAGAGACAGAGAGAGACAGAAAGATTTCTGTTTACTGAAATATAGTGGTCTATAATATTTTATTTTAAAGGAGAAGTTGTCTCTAAAAGTTGTTCCCAAAGCAATTAAAAGAATCTCCATGCTCAAAACATGCTCACCCACACGCTGAGTCTAGTTAATGACTCTGTTAAGCCATCAACTAAATAAGCCAGGTAAGTATAACAGCATCGCTCTTAGGAAACATTGGGAAAGGTTTAAGAAAAAACTACAGGGAGAGTTCAGAGAAACGCCTCAAATTTTTATATCCTAGTATATGCACGTGTTGTTTATGAGAAATACATATACAAAACTAGCTGATAGCCATATTGGTAGATACCTCTATCCTATATATATATAATATATGTACCTATCAGATAGACATGACAGGTGAAACAGATGTCTGCTTAAAGTACAAAAATGCCACTTGTGATTTTTACGTGTGTTCAGCATTACATTGTTTCCTCTGTCGATGGTGTGCTGGGTCTTGGCTGTGAGCCCGGGTCTCTCGGATAATGATTAAGCTGAGAATAGCACTGTGCCATCTGGTCGTGTCTCAGGTACGAAATACATGAAAAATATCTACCAATTTACTCATTGCCATCCAGGAAGCATAATAATACGAATCATAGTATGGCACTTTTTCTGTGATGGGGCCATGAAACCTCTAGCAAATAAATGAAATAGATTAGATTTTACTCATTTTTTGAAGAATGAAAAAAAAATGTAGTGAACAGATGCCGTATAATGACTTCTTTCATGGATTCAGAATTCTAAAGTAATCACATATTATTTTAATACGGTGAGGACCTGAACTAGTCACACAATTAAGGACAGTGTAACAGAAGACAGAGGAGCAGATGTGGCAGGACTATGAGTTGATGAATTTATGAATCTGTGAATTTTTCTTAAGGAAGGAATGATCTCTGACATTAACTTCATAATAAAAATAGGACAATAATTTTACAGTTTAAATTTATTTTTCATTGATATATCAAAACACAAACTATACCTATTAATGGAATACCACGTGATGATACATTGCTCGGAGTTTAAATTGGGTTAGCTGTAGCTAGCTCCTCAAACACTTACCATTTCTTTATGGCGAAGACATTCAAATCCTTTTCTTCAAGCTTTTTGAAACATTCGTTATCAGTATCTGTATCAGTCTACCGTGTATTAGCACGACGGAATTTCTTACTCCAATCTAACCATAATTGAGTAACCACTTAAAGCTTTACCCATCCGTTCCTTCCTTCTACTCACCAGAGCCTCTGATAACCACCGTTCTGAAAGATGACTCTCAGGTTTCACAGGTGTGAGCTCACATGGTACTCGTTTTTCTGTGTCTGGCTTATTTCACTTTACATAATGATTGCCAGTTATGCATATATTTTTGCAAATGCCTGTATTTCATCCTGAACAAGAACATGTTTGTCATATTAATGGTTTGTGGGTTTGGACAGAACATTTATGTAACTGTACATATCTCTGACTTTAGGCTATCAATATAAATACTTATTCCTCTTTTTTCTGGCTTTAACATACAAGAAAGTGTGATAGTATGTAATCACGATACCTTCTTGTGTTCCATTCCTATAACTATTTGGGTAAGGTATTTTCAGTATTGAGATTTCCAAGAAATAATTATTATTAATTCTAAATGTTGCTGAAGTAGCAGACCATATTACAGAGACTAAATTTGTCTCATTCACTGAAGATATGAACATAATTAAGAAAATTAGGACCATGCTCATAAAAGTAGACTCTTTCCTTCATTTTCTATTTCACAATGTTAATAAAGATGCTTTCACTAAGCATCTTTATTAGAATATTTATCTTTTGCAAGTCATACATAGCAACTAATAATATATGATGTCACTAGTTGGATAAACAATCAATAAATGAACAAATCTTATGTGTTCATCTTCTAAGTACTTCCTTTGAATGTAATCTCAAAATATCTAATTTAGTATATATTTATATTTTCTTTTAAAAGGTGCAATGGGGCACGTAACATGGTCAATATCATTTTAATCTGTCACAAGTTAGAAAATGTTACAACTATATTTTTTGCTATTTACTCTAATCAATTACCTTGGAAGAAGTTTGAAATAGAAATACCTTAGACAGAAATGAATTTTTCACTAGGTCATTTTATAGTAAGACTTCAGGGCATTTTGATATGAATTTTTTAGTTTACTGTTTTCTTGATTTTTAAAACTGAAGTTTTTTCAAAATGCAAAACTATCATCCAGAATCTATGACGCTGCTGATATTTTTGAGTTTAATGTTGAATCTTTATCATGGTGAGATGATGTATGTACATTTTCTTCATTGAAACTTTTGTTTAACTCATTATCTTCCTAATTGATTTATAGTGCTTTCTGGAGACTGTGCATTTAGATACGTATTTGGCATATAGATATGGCCTGGGGGAATTTACCTCCTTATTTCTCACTGTAATGTTTTCATCAAGATTTTAAATGCAACTCAGATGTGGTATATGACTCTGAAGCATAATAGAAGATCATGTAATCTCAAATATGAATTTTTGTCGTAAATTGTTAATAAAGTTCCATTAAGTAATGATAAAATGTAAAGATTTGGTGATAAGATGTATCTAAGGTTAGCATATATTTAAGATGTCTATATATAGATTTAAAATACAAATTAATATTTTACCTGACTTTGAAAATACAGAAAAGCATTCTGATACTTAGAAAAATGGAAAAGCATCGACACTGAGTATTCACTTTTACTATATTTCCTTCAGAAAGAGTGCATCCTATAGTTGCTGCTCATCGGTTTGCTTGTGAGTGGACCCATTACAGCGGTGCTTTTTAATGCTATTATCTCATAAAGTTTGAATATCATTCATACCTGTATGTTTCTGGGTACATGGCATATTTCAGTGGAGATGAATGTTAAATTTGATAGGTTTTAGAAAATTGGAATTCATCTCTGAGTACTTTCTGAGAACGTCTTCTTGCTGCCACCCTCAATTACTTTACAAACTGATAGAATGTGGCATGTTTAACTGACAAGTGTCCTAGAATTGTGATTAACATTCCGGATGGAAATGATAAAGCTATGCTAATAACTACATAGTTGTTCAAACATTTAAATGAGAAGTTTAGAAAATCAGCTTCTTAGCACTACTTTTAATCCCTGAAGAAAGTGGCAGCTACAAGACACTGACAGCTCTTTTTTCTCCTTTAAAAAACAAAAACAAAAAAAAAAATGAGTCTCTATTTAAAATAAAAATTGTTCGGGTTGAGAAATACACATTGCGGTTTGTAATTTTAGTGTTTTATAATTTATTCTCTACCTTTCAGTATATTGTGATAGTTACTTGGAACTTTGTGAATTTAATAATATGACTATTCAATATATTACACAATAGATTGTATTGTAAAGAACAAAGACAATTTCTATTTTGAAATAAGCCCTCTCCTCCATCCCTTGCTTAATATCAGTGAGTTTTCTTAGGGCAAGGAATGTGTTCCAGTATCTTTAAATCTAAAGACAAAGAACAAGAATTGTTCAAGTCGGGCCTACATTTTATTGCTATTCGTATGCTTACCATTATCCAAACAAATCACATTAGGGAATGTCTTGCACATCATATACTGAATATTATTATAGGTACATATCACAGTAAAATAGTACTTTCATTTTGAGCTTATCGTTAAGTTTGCATAGTTTGCAGTGAAACATTATATTTACACAAAAACAAATTTTAAGTACGTTGCTATACAGTTACATTTGCTGTTTAGAGGAGTTTATAGCTAAAATTCATTTTTATTATGGACTTTCAATGGATGTTAGGAGTTCCTATGCACATTCTATTTCAGTATCTCTTTGATATTTACTTTGTTCTTAGACTGCATGATTTTCTATTTTTATTTTTTATTTTTTATATATTTTATTTTAAACCAAGAACATGTATTGGTACATTCTACATACAATGGTCACATTCATTACATTAATTCTGTACCTATACATGATGCATCTTGGTTCTCCCCCCTCTTCCCC